>ML792112.1:235250-254055 GCA_009831015.1 Picea engelmannii | reverse complement strand
TGTTGGACATTGCATCCAACCACTCATCCACAGCACAAGAAGAAGATGGATAAAGAGATTGACAAGAATGGAAGAGGAGATTCCATCATCGATGTGAGTCAAGATGATTCACAAGAGGACGATTTTCAGCAGAAAAAGTCACCATTGAGTTGTCTTGGTAAGAAATGGTTGGAATTCTTGAGCAAGGCTTGCATTTTCTTTTGTAAATGCAATTTTCAGCCTTATGTGTGCATTTATGTAGAGAGTATGATAAGTTGCAGCAGTTTATCACAACTTGTATGATGCAAGTTGCATGTGAATGCAATTCATTTGAAGGCATTTTTGTTTGTTGCACAACTTCGCCAGGAGGAAGTAAAAGATGGGTATGATGTTGAATTGTTACAACCATATATCCTTTTCATATTCATCTCTTATATACCCACATGTTTTGAGTTTATGTACTTATGTTTGTACTGGAAGGAGAGTTGAAGAACTATGCACAGGAATGTGTTTTGTGTGTATGTATAAGCAGTGAACCTGGTGATAGTTTATCATGAATGGATCATGATTATAACATGATTGTGTATTATGAATGTCGACTTGTCAATTTGGGAAGGTCGATATGTTTCAAATGAGTTTCGACTTGTGTCGATGTTGTCTTAACGACTATGTTGTGTCGATCATGTTTTTCGACTTGTGTTTAGTCGATGGTGTTTGTTGACTTGTAAGTTGATTTTGAGTACACCAAGATGTAGGAAAATTCCATGTGCTTTGACGAAGTACAAGATGTGACCGTTTACTTGAAGAGAAAAAATACTTTGTAGGCATCATTTTCAGTCTTGTATAAATTTGTTTCAAGATTGATGGTTTTCTTGGCTTGTGACAAGATGTCGCGGGAAAGTTTTTGCAACCATTGTAGAGTGGATACTGTTGACGTCAAAGATTTCACAAGAGGGACTTGATTCTCAGTGGGAAGGTTGGTAGTATTCCAAGAACAAAGAGAGTAGTGGGTCAGCTGTAGCCAGAGAACAGTGGTTGACGGACATAGCCAGTTGTAGTGCAAGGCATGTCAAAGTATCCAGGTGATTGTCAAAAAGACTTTTCAAGTAGAATCAATTGATACAACTTGAAAGCAGAAGAGTATTGAATCTCAGGTAGATAATCATAAGATTTTGTGGGTCCAAAATCCTTTCAGTGGGAAGGCGTGACCAAACTCTGGACCAGGGGTCAAAATTTAGCTCAAAAATCAAAGTTCTTGGAATTTCCTCAAAACGAATGGGTGTGTATCCCTCATCATCACAAACCCAATGCAACTCATTTGGGTTCAAACGAATGTTAGATGAGAGAGATATCATGATCTGTTCGAATCGACAAACAGGTAAAAAAAATGGGTTAACCGTACAGTCCGTACGGATGTTGACGTGGCATGTCCATAAGATGACGTGGAAAAGATGAATTGGCAGAGGTGCGACCACTGACGTGGCAGGTGACATGGCAGGTGACGTGGCATTTCTGAGTTAAGTTTGGGTGAATCTGTTGGTGACACGTTGCATGGTCTTTGGCAAATTATGAGGTGCCATGTGGCCCAGTCATGGGCTGCCACGTGGCACCCTGCTATTGGTTTGGGTGTTTGGTTAAAAGATTATGGAGTCCACCAAACTCGAACCCCATACCTCCTCTCCCGTCCAAAGCTTTAACAAAGTCCGACCAACCAATGTGCCACGCTATGGTTCTTAACAATCATATGTTTAAATATATATTTAAATTTGATTATGGTTAAGTTGGCGCGGGGGGTCGGGCTGGGGCTTAGCCCCAGGCCGCAATTGTAATATATACTATATGACTTGTTGTATATATGGAGGCACGTGGATGTTGTAAACCGATTTAGCCTCGGTCTTACGTATCGACCCATATGACCTTAATATTTGTGCGGGAGTTGAATTGGTTTTAAAACGGTTATACCATATGCCGACACTTGTCGGTTAACTATTCAGCCTTGAAATTTAGCCCCCTTTTGCACTAGCGTGAGGTCACATGGTGACCCTTGTGACCGTGGTCTTGGCGGTTAGGGGTTGGGTGCGCCCTAACCGTCCTACAGTTTGACCATTTTTTCGGTTACACGCGTGAGCTAGGTTTTAGCACGAGTTTTTGAGTGTGTTCTTGGTTGAATGTACGGAGGTGCATTTTGGCGAACCAGAGACAGCAAGCTTGAAGGAAGAGAATGGCAGGAGGCCTATCTTCTTCATTTTTTGGCCAAATGAGGTGCCAAAAAAGCCCAGATAGGGGTTTTTGGACGTTCTGAATCCATTGTTACTATTTTCATAGGAATTTGAAGATTTCTTTTGTAGGTTTTTAACCATTGAAGTTTCAGGAAGCTCCAGGGAGCTTGAAGCCCTCTTTGTTTGAGGTAATGCTCAGATGAGCCCATGTTTATTTTCTGTGATTGAATAATCATTTTTGGCTAATTATTATTCTCTTAACACTTTGGGATAGGTTTCAGATCCATTTGAGGACTTTTACAGGTGTTTTTTCCACAAAGAAGCTCAGGGAAGCTTAAGGCCACATGTAGAAGAGGTCATGCCCAGATGAGCCATGATCCGTTTTCAGAGTTCTATTAGTCATTTTTGTGGTTTTTATGTATTCTGGTCCCAATGGTACAGTCTGTATTTCCATTGGAATTGAGCAGCAGCTTGTAAAAGAATCTTTGACAAATTAATCCCAGAGAGCCAAGTCCATTGATGGAGGCTCAAGGAGATGTAGCCCCGAGAGGGGTGAACTCCTTTATCATCTTGTTATTGATGTGAGTTTGATGGTTTATTTGCTGCAAGTTATACTTGTTGTGTATTGAATTAAAGCACATATTTAACCATTTAAAAGAACATTTGCTCACACATAAACATTTAAAAGAAGAATCATAAACATTTATGTATTCTGATCCCAATGGTACAGTCTATATTTCCATTGGAGTTGAGAATCAACTTGTAAAAGAATCTTTGAAAAATTAATCCTAGAGAGACAAGTCCATTGATGGAGGCTCGAGGAGATGTAGCCCAGAGAGGGGTGAACTCCTTTATCATCTTGTTATTGATGTGAGTTTGATGGTTTATTTGCTGCAAGTTATACTTGTTGTGTATTGAATTAAAGCACATATTTAACCATTTAAAAGAACATTTCCTCACACATAAACATTTAAAAGAAGAAGCATAAACATTTGACCGTTTTTGCGGTTACGCAGATGAGCTAGGTTTTAGCACGGGTTTTTGAGCATGTTCTTGGTTGAATGTACGGAGGTGCGTTTTGGCGAACCAAAGACAACAAGCTTGAAGGAAGAGAATGGCACGAGGCCTATCTTCTTCATTTTTTGGCCAAATGAGGTGCCGAAAAAGACCAGCTAGGGGTTTTTGGACGTTCTGAATCCATTGGAACTATTTTCACAAGAATTTGAAGATTTATTTTGTATTTTTTTAACCATTGAATTTTCAGGAAGCTCCTGGGAGCTTGAAGCCCTCATTGTTTGAGGTCATGCTCAGATGAGCCCATGTTTATTTTTTGTGATTGAATAATCATTTTTGGATAATTATTATGCTCTTAACACTTTGGGATAGGTTTCATATCCATTTGAGGACTTTTACAGGTGTTTTTTCCACAAAGAAGCTCAGGGAAGCTTAAGGCCACATGTAGAAGAGGTCATGCCCGGATGGGCCATGATCCGTTTTCAGAGTTCTATTAGTCATTTTTTGGGTTTTTATGTATTATGATCCCAATGGTATAGTATTTATTTCCATTGGAGTTGAGCAGCAGCTTGTAAAAGAATCTTTGACAAATTAATCCCAGAGAGCCAAGTCCATTGATGGAGGCTCAAGGAGATGTATCCCAGAGAGGGGTGAACTCCTTTATCATCTTGTTATTGATGTGAGTTTGATGGTTTATTTGTTGCAAGTTATACTTGTTGTGTACTGAATTAAAGAACATATTTAACCATTTAAAAGAACATTTCCTCACACATAAACATTTAAAAGAAGAAGCATAAACTTGGCACATAATTCATCTTGCATATTTTAACACATGGAGCAAGGTCCTATAAAGTTTATTTTAATGAAGTAGAGGGTGCTTGCATAGCATAACAAGTTAGCCCCCTATTTTAATATCAATTTATATATTACAATATCTCACCGACAACCTTAGGCCGAAACCTAGGTGTCAAATCCCTAGATACCAAAACCCTAGGTGTCTAAAACCTTCGGTCAACTTGACTTGCATTTTCAGGGCTTCACCAGCCTCTCTTTCCTTCCTTCTCGCGCAGTTCTCCAAAGCATCCAACGATGGATTTTTTCGCTTGCTGAGTTGTCCATGATCCATCTTCCTTGCTGATTTGTCATCCTCGATCATCTCATCCAATGAATTTCTTTCTCGGACTTTGCTCCATCTTTTCTTCTCTTTTGCTCACTTCAACCCAGTAACAGTCACTGTGTCTTCCGTGCAGTTCACATTTCTTCCTTTCTTATTTGATATTTGCTTACTTCCATACCCAAGGTCCAACAGGCCCCCACCACTCACCTGTGACTCGTCCCGAGGCACTTCAAATATGATCCTTCTTCTTTACTTTGACTTCAGATTACGCAGGGAAGCCTTTGGTTTCTGCTCTATGCCTCCTTTCCTTCCTTGTGAAGACTATTTTTTCTATGTCTGGTACCCAGTTTCAACTGCAGCTGGTACCTAGACCCTTTTCCTTATGCTTTTACTAAGAGCTGTGAGGCAGTTGGTTTTCATAATACAATTTCAACCGGCTCTCGTTCACCAAACCTTCCTTCCATTCTCCATTCAAATTCTTCAACTGCGCAGCTCCTCCTTCTATAACATAGGAAAGTTCATATGTCCCAAGCCAATGTGTTGATAACTTGCCTGTATGTTTCATGAAATTATTGTCATATACCAGTACCAAATCACCTTGTTTAAATGCCTTCTTCTTGATATGCATGTCATGGTAGGCCTTCTCTCTTTCTTTCTGGACCTGCTAATGGAATCCTTCAATGAATCTGTCTTCTTCAAGTTTAACCAACTGTGCAAGCCTCTCTTGAACATCGCCAACATCATCCATTTCTGTAAAGGAAGTGATTCTTAGGCTTGGTACCAAATATTCCATTGGGACAACGGATTCGAGGCCATAAACCAACTTAAAAGGCGTCTGCATTGTTAGCTTCTTGCAAGTGGTTCTGTAGGCCCATCGTACTGTTGGTACTCTTAAATCCTAGTCATCCCTATTGACACTACAATTCTTCATTAGCATTGTCTCCAAGATTTTGTTGAATGCTTCAACTGTCCCATTCACTTGTGGATGGTAAAGTGTGCTCTTCTAATGATGAACTTCAAATTCCTCATTCAAGCATTCAACTGTCTTATTGATGAAGTGTGTGCCTTGATCACTCATAAGGATCTTTGGGCATCCAAACTTGGTTATGATGTCATCAAATATGAAGCACGCAACTGTAGTTGCACTACAGTCATTGAATGCTCTTGCTTCAGCCCATCTAGTCAAGTACTTTGTCGCAATGATTAGGTACCTTTCTCCTGTGCACTTTCCTGGTGGGTTTATAGGTCCTACGAAGTCAATGGACCATTTCTCAAATGCTTGTAGGGTCAGCTGTGGTGATAATGAAATTACATCTCTTCTGGATGGTTTCCCAACTCTTTGTCATATATCGCAGGCTCTATAATAGTCCTTGGCATCTCTGTGTAAGGTAGGCCACCAAAGGCCATCTCTAAGAACCTTTTGTGTAGTTTATTTTCTTTCATAGTGTCCTCCTGCAATGCGTTCATGAGATTTGGTGAGGATCATTGGTCGCTTTGGTTCCATAACACACCTCCTCAATATCTCATCAGGTCCCATTTTGTATAGTTGTCCAACTATAAGTGAAAAGTATGTAGCATGCACTACTAGTTGTTTCTTCTAGGTGATTGTATACTCACTAGGTGCCATTCCTGTTGACAGGAACTGGACTATTTCTGTGAAGTGATCATGAATCTTTCTAATGGCTAGAAACTGTGCATCCAACATTGTATCCTCCAAACTACTAGGCTCTTCTCCATGTTCCAACCTTGATAAGTGATCAGGACCTTTGTTCATTCTTCCTGGCTTAACCACAATTTAGAAATAATATTCCTGAAATAAATGAAGCCATCTGCATATTCTCCCCCCCAACACTGGCTTGTTGACTAGGTATTTCAGCGCAAAGTGGTCAGTAAATTTTTTAAAGTGTCCTCCCAACAAGTAGTGGTGGAACTTCTGCAACGCATACACCATGGATAACCCTTCTCTTTCAGTGGTGGTGTAATTAATCTCATTTGTTGATAGCTTCCTGCTAGAAAAGGCTAACGGGTGGTCAATGTCTCTTGTTCCTGGTTGTGCTAACATAGCTCCTAATGCAATAGAAGATGCATCGACATGCACATGAAACTCCTTAATCCAATCTAGGAAAACCAGAATAGGCACAGTAACCATTTTCTGTTTCAGTATGTCGAAGCTCTGATGGCATTCTTCTGTCCAATGAAATTGACAGTCCTTCTTCAAAATATTCTCCATGGGTGTTGTAATCTGGGCATAGCCTTTAATGAACTTCCTATAATATCATTTGTGTCCCAGCACAGTGCGCAACTGTTTGACTGAAGTAGGAGGGGGTAGATCAACTATGATTACAATTTTAGATGGATCTACCAACAATCCCTGCCTGCATACAATATGACCTAACAACACTCCAAATGGTGAAAATAAAATTCACTTCTTCATGTTTAAGGAAATCTGACACTGCCTACATTTGTCCAACATTAGCTTTAGACATTCAATATGATTCTTCAGTAAACTAAAAACAGTTTAATCATCAAAGTATTCTTCTAGAAATTTATGAAGAAACTCCTTGAATGCTTCAAGCACCACCCTGGAAAAGATGGTTGGGGAATTCTTCAATCCAAATGACATCACTTTATACTGGTAGGATCCCCATTATGTTGCAATTGTGTTCTTATGGCGATCTTCCTTGGCAATCCAGATCTAATGGTATCCTGAAAATCCATCTGTAAAAGAATATACTTCTTGACTTCCTACATTATCTAACACTTCATCAGTGAATGGTGTAGGGAATGGGTCATGCAAATAGGCATCGTTCAACTTCCTAAGATCTATGTAGATCCCGATCTCTCTTGTCTTCTTGTCTTGTACCACCATAGGGCTTATCCATTTTGATTCGTCCATAGGTTCTATGATCCTTGCTTCCAGCATTCTATCAAGCTCAATCTTTACTTTCTCCTTATATTTAGGGTTCAATCTGTAGGGTCTCTATTTGAATGGTCTTGTATCTGGCTTCAAAGGGATCCTCATCTCTCCCATAGGCCCTTTAATACCCTTCATATTAGTGAACTTGGTTGGAAACAAGTCCTGATATTCATGCAGTAATTCTGTAATCTAATCAATAGTGGCAACATCCAAATAATATACAACATTTGCAAGCTTCGGCGTTTTCTCTATTCCAATATTGACTTTCTTGATCTTGATTAGCTGTCCAATGAATGGTAGCTCAACTCATGTTCCTTCTATGCCTCTTTGGCCTTGTGTTTCGGCAATTTTCACCTTCCTAGGATCATCATCTTCATCAGCATTGATGTTGTAACAACCTTGCAATTTCTGGAGAGGCACAATCCATTCATCCTCTTCTTGTTCTAAAGGGAGGCTAGATGCCTCCTCAAACACTTTCTGTCTTACAATCTGTAATTCTTAGTCTACTGAAGGATATTGGCTTTCAAATAAGAAGGTAGTTACAAAGTTCTGGGTCATACCTTTCCAATATATAGTGACGAGGCGTAATTCTGCTTGAAGATACCAGTTGATAGGGGTGGTGTCCAGTGTGTTAATGAATTTGTGCACCCACTTCTCTTGAGGAATATTGCTCCAGGATTCCTCACAACTTCGCACATGGTCCTTTGGGCAGCTTCATCCTATGTAACTAACTTTGCATCCTTCTACTTGTGTTGAGAACCGCACTATCATCAAAGTACGATATTGTATCCAGTCTGTAATGTTGTCTTTATGTGTCCCCCACCATCTTGTTGGTGTGGATTTCAGGGCCTCATCCATTTCCAACAATATTTTTTGCGTTGGTACACTTTCTTCAAAATCTGACAAGAAGGTTTCTAATGGATTCAGTCCATCAAAGGTGGTAACTTACTTACTGTTGTGCCAATCCAACAAACTTATTTGGTTAGTCTAGCACATCTCCTTGTAGATACTTCATACATTTTGTTCTGCCAGTTTTCTAGTGCTTCTTCTGAATCTGATGAGTAGGCGTTGTCACTTCGCCAACTTAAGTTTCCATCTGTCATAGGATTAATGTAATCCTGTTGTCTGGCGGTTAGTTTGTATACGTTTTTCAGTTCATATGTGCGATCTTTTTCTCTGATGGGCTCTATGTATCACTGACCTTCATCAAGATCTATTGGTGCGATGAACCTACGACCATCTCCTTCAAACTCCATTTGTCTTTTCTTTAAATTAACCACAATGGAATTATTGAAATCCCAATCAATTCCTAATAGTGCAGGGTAAGGACAGATATCATCAACTATCTCAATCACCTCAAAATCTACAAACGTCCTCACTTTGTCGATGTCCACAGGGACATGTTCCAATCTTCCGAAGGGGCTTACTGCCTACTGATTAGACATCCTAAGACTGATAGGGGAATAGATCAATTTAGGTTTTCCCATCAATGCCCTGGTATTCTTCATCATGACATTGACCTCTGACCCTAAGTCGAGGACCACATAGTCTATACCATACTCTCCAATTTGAGCATTCAATTGAAATTCCTTATTTTTCCTTCTCTTCCTCGATAGTTGATGTACTAATTTATTCAATAAAGGATCTACCCTTCCTATCTCATACTGGCTGACCACGTTTTGCAGTTCTTGTATAGCTTTCTCATCTTTAATCAGCTCTATAAATGTATACAAGAAACTAACAAGTTTACTTGCTTCTTTTCCATCTCCAGGTGAAGCAGACTGATTGAATGCTAGAGGCATTCCACATTCTCTTAATTTTGTTTGTGTCTTCGATGAAGAGATTTGGTCTCCCCTAAATTCTCTTCTTGCTTCCTCAAACACTTGTTTTTCTTTCTTTGCATCAAAAGTTTGTGTCTTTTCTGCAACTTTCCTGACTCCTGATTCTTTTGCAGTCTTTCCTTGGGTCATTATGTCTTCTCCTGTAACAACACCTCCTCTAATGATAACAACAACTCTAGGGTCTACTCCACGAGGTTCTTCTTTGATCAATTGTAGGGTAACTTGTAACTTGTTACAAGGGGCTCAAAGCTTTAGAGGCCAAGTATTCATGGAATAGACAGTGTTCCTTGTCATGGACTTCCAATATGCATCTGAGACACCAGATGTCTTCTCTTTTATCGTTTCCCTTTTCTTTCTTCATATCTTCGACCTACAGAGAAAAACTAGTTAGCTGACTCAAGATTTGACTCATACCTGAACTGGATTCTCCCATAGGGGTTGATTCTAGCTTCATGGTGATCTTCAACGCCTTAGCCTATGAAGAAATATTCTGTTGCATCAGAGGAACTCTGATGTGTGGTAAGAGGGAAGCAATGAACCATTCTATGTTCTGTTCATATGGAATTTGAAAAGTCAACCATCCTGTTATGGTCTTGAACCTCTGATCAAATTCCCAAATAGGTTCAACTACCTTTTGTTTAATCTCTTTCAACTCCGTAATACATTGTGACTTTGGCTTGGGTTTCTTAAACTCTGCAATCAATGCATTATTAATATCATTCAGTGGCTTAGGCTGTGAAAATCCTTGGACAAGCTTCATGTACCAACTCAGTGCACGATCTCTTAGGGTAGTACTAAACTAAGCTCTTTTAGCAGCTTCATTGGTGACATTATTAATATTCCATATGGCTTCACAAAGAACCAATTTTGATCAGGATCTTCAGATCCATCTCCCCTAAATATAGGGCACCTCATCTCATCTGCCATAGGGTTGCCTAGGTTTCATGTCTGAGTATATGTTGAACTGCTAGTCGTAGTACTCCGAGGACTCTGGTGACTCTGACTATTATGATTGCTTAGTGTTGCTGAAACAACATGGGAAGTGCTAGTACTTACTTCAATGGTCTGCGTGGTTCCCGAAGTTTCTGGTTCTTCCCGGAAAGGTTCTTCAACTTCCTTTTCCTCTGCCCTAACGGGTTCTGAATGCTCTTCATCTGTCAAATCTACCTCTTCTCCATTGTAGAAACCCTCATCCTTGTAGTTCTGCTTAAATAGGTTCGCAAGATGAACTTCTTTGAATGCTCTGCCACTGCATGTATGTCTAGCCTCTGTGTCATTGTCATTGTCTGAATTATTGAACATTAGATTTTTCAAATCTATCTAAATACTGTGTCTTCAATATGTTCTTCTCATGCAATAGCATCTTGATCCTCAACTTCAGAAAATGTAAAAATTTTCCTCTAGGTCCTTAAAGAAATACCTCTCGGCTTGGCTATATGACTCTACTCTGTCAAAAAAAAACTCAGTGATATACCCTCCAATGGTTCTATCAAAACAATGATCTACTTCTCTTGACATGACATTATCAACTCTCTTGACCTTATTGATCAACATCGATGTCCAAACCACAGGTGGCATAGATCGGATCTCAAATTGGGTATCTGCTAACCTAGCTAACCACTCGTATATCTCCTGATGGATTCCTCCAAAGAAAATTTCATGTATATTAGTAAAGATATATCTCTCCAACCAATCCTCTGTACTAATATTAGGGTTCTTGTTCAGGGCTTTAGCGAAGTCCTTTTCTTGATCTTCCATCCACTTTTCAATCTTTGTCTTCGATGGAAACCACCTTGACATTCCCTCAAGAATTATCCTGTCCCAACAACAAAACCATTTGTTGGCACAAGGGAAGACCCAGGGTTCATCTCCAAGAGCGCACCAACAAGCCCTAACTACTAGCCCTTTAGAAAACACCTGCGATGCAAATGTAGTCTCATCCAAAGTAGCTATGAGGGGGTTCCAGGACATAGATGTATACAACCAGAATGAATCAAAAGTGTATTCACAACAACCAACACACAACAATCTAGTATTCTTGATATTCTTACAACCTACTGTGCAAGTTATATCTATCAGATCTAACACATGATCATAATAGCATCATCTCAAATGACAAAGAACAGAGCATAAATCACACATGACACAATATATACGTGGTTCACCCTCTCTCCAGGGCTACGTCCACAAAACTGTTCTTTATAATATATTAAGATGGAAGCATACAGTTCTGATCTGCGCTCTTAGCTAGCATATTTTCTCTTCTTCTCTCTCTTTCTCCCTTCCCTGTGCACCCAGCTGCAGGGTTGATCCTTGCACCCAACTGAAGATCATACAACACAGACTACTCTCATGATACAATACTTCTCTCTCAATAGAAATCTCTCCTCATAACACAATCGCCTCTAACAACAACAATACTAACCCATAATAACAACAAAAATAATGACAAAAACCTAACCCAAGTACTCTTGACCTTTATTTATATATAACAATATCTCACCAACATCCTTAGGCTGAAACCTAGGTGCCAAATCCCTAGATACCAAATCCTTATGTGTCTAAAACCCTAGGTCAACTTGACCCGCATTTTCAGGGCTTTTCCAGCTTGTCTTTCCTTCCTTCTCGCACGGTGCTCCAAAGAATCCAACGATGTCTTTTTCAGCTTGATGAGTTATCCATAATCCATATTCCTTGATAATTTGTCATCCTCGATCTCCTCGTCCAATGTCTTGCTATATTGGACTTCACTCCATTTTTTCTGCTCGTTTTCTCACTTCGACCCAGTAATAGTCACTGTGTCTTCCGCGTAGTTCACATTTCTTCCTTTATGCCTTTATCTTTTCTTACTTCCATACCAAAGGGCCAACACATGGCTAACCAAAATAATACCGCCAGACCATGGCTCAATCAATATGTTGTGGAAGTACCTGGACCCCAACACCTGTTACCCAAACATCCGAAAAAGTGACTACCCAAATTCGACCCAGATTCGAAGAAATTAGATGAGGATCATATCAAGAAATTAATGTTAGTTGTTAGGATTTGTAGCGTCTAACATGAGGATGTCATGTGTAGGTAATTACTTTACACTATTGAGGGAAATGCCTCAACCTGGTATTTTTCGCAACAACCCCAAACCATTGTCTCTTGGGATAAGTTTGAAACCTTCTTTCTAGAGAAATTTGAAGATGATAATGTTGGACAACTGAGAGGGGGGTGAATCAGTTGTTACCATGCTTAAACAATTATGCTTATTTTAAAATATTTACAAGGCACTCAATGATGATCACAATAATGCAGGTAAATAAATAATGGCACATTCATCATTAGTCACATATATGAGAAACATAGAGACAGATATTTCCCGAGGAAACCCATACAGGGTAAAAAACTCTTCTTCTTTATATGATAAGTATTATTTACATTCTTTACATTATCATACATATGAGCACAAACTCATTGTGAGGCTACAACCTCTATTTTTTCAAGATGCAACTTGCTGAGATCACCAACTCTCTATCTTATCTAGCACCCACTAGAAGGAAGAACCAACTCCCTAGTTTCTCTAGCACCAACTAGAAGGAAACACCTACTTCCTGGTTTCTCTAGCACCAACTAGAAGGAAGCTATGACTCCCTGTGTTCAAGCACCCACTTGCATATCTGAGGACACTAGTCCTCCCTAGCACCTCCCTACCACCCTGGATTATCAATATGTGTTACTAAAACTTATTACAATGATATAATGTTTAAAAAAAACTTACCAGTCTCATCACTGTTCAGCAAGATTTCACTGCTCCGTTTGCCTCACAGTCTTCCTGCATGCATACATTGCACTTTCTATTCTTCTTCCTTTTGTGCTCTATACGCCATTCCCGTTTAATTCCCCTTTTCTCTTCTGGCCATACCAGCTCCTGCACTTCACCTCCTTCTTCCTGCATGCATCACCCACCGCAACAACAACAACCTCATCACTTCTCTGTCTCATGTACTTATAGCTTCTGTACACCTTGTGCATGCAATGTACACCATGCCTCTGCCTTCTCACACCGTGTTAATCTCTTCCACATCTCGAGTTCTCTGTTTGATAATCATGGTAACCCTTCAGCTTTTCTGGCGGTTTTCCCATGCGTTAAGCATCACTGGATGTCATGCTGAGATTCCTCGGCCTATTTGGCAGTCGAGACTCTTTGTCTTCTCTGGCATAGTCAAGCTTATACTTTCTTCTTCAGTTACAAACTTCAACGCTCATCCACTTGTCAGTCACCTCCACGAACAGTCTTTGTTCTACTGGTTGATCTCTTGAGACTCTTCACCTCCTCTATCAATCACATCGAGGTGTATTCGAGTCCTCTGGTAGAACTCATCACTGGTTTCTAGCAGTTTCACTGTGTCGTGCAACAGTAGCCCTCCGATCTCCTTCAGTTTCATCTGCACCGTTGAATCAACTTCATAAGCTTTCATTTATTTCGTATTTCATCATTTCATCTTTCCTGTGGCCAAGTGTCTCGCCAGTCCATGTCACGATCTCCGAAACTATGAAACGAAGATTTTTTGCGCTAGCTCTGTCCTCTATATGACCATGTCCATCACCAAGCGCTTGTCCATAAAGTTCTTTTCAAGATTTCTCTTTTTGGTATTTCAGGGCTCCTGATGTTGAGAGTCTCTGACTTCTCCATCTCCTGATAACCGAAATCCCAGTCTCTGATACATTGAAGGGGGTCAGATCAATGGTCCATGATCTCTTCGAACCAACGACTCAGATCATTTCACGATTTCGAAAATCATGATTTCGGCATTCCTGTGGTGAATGTTCTTGATTCTTCCAACTACCGATCCGTGAAACTCCGAAAGAGCATGGTATCAACGGTCCAAATCAACCCTTGATCTGATGGCTCAGATCATTTTTCGATTTCACATTTCGTGATTTTGGCATTCCTATGGTGAATGTTCTTGATGCTTCCAACTCCCGATCTGCGAAACTTCGAAACGACGTGGGATCAACGGTCCAAATCAACCCTTGATCTGACGACTCAAATCATTTTGTGATTTCGCATTTCATGATTTCGGCATTCCTGTGGTATTGTTTCTTGCCTCTCCAAGTCGCGATTTGCGAAACCCTGAAATGGAGTCTTTGACATGCTCTAATCTTCTGCCATGCGTCCCTCTTGGATCAACGGTCAAGATTTTATCAAGACTTCACAACTCCACAAACCTTCGTTGTGCCTGATAAACGGTCCATATTTGGCCTCGATATAACGGTTGAGATTATTTCAAGATTTCACATATCGCGAGTTCAAGAGGTGAAAGGCTAGAGCATTTCATACCTTTGAATTTCCAGTCAGTGAAATGTTGATCTGTGTCCATGTGTCCTGCCCGTAGATGGACAGTCCTCCTTCTTTCGGTATTTTGTATACCTTCTTCTCCTTGCACTTTAATGAACGTGTAGGTTCTCCCTGATCCAATGATGGTCGGAACTTACTCTCAGACCTGACGCTTGAGATCTGTCCTCCTCTTATGTGTGTTCTTCTTGTCTACAATCAGATCTGATGGTCCTCCTTCTTTCGGGAATTTAAATGGGATCCAACAATCACTGACACTTCTCCTCCTAAGCTTAGGCACTGCGATCGACTCTACACTAATTACTCTTGAGATTTTGTTCCTGTTTTTCCATCGATGCTTAGTCTGATCTTGTCATCAACGACCTACCTACAATCCTTTGCACATTTTCTACCATCTTTTTTTTTGTACTTTCCATCAATGACAAGCATACGATGTCTGTTCAATATTTTACAACAATCTCCCCCTTTGGCATTGATGGCAACAAAGGCACCCACACCCGGACTCTTTTCTCCCCCTTTGGCATCAATGTCAAAGAGAACATGCTCTCCCTGAGCTGTTGGAGTATTTTTATGAGGTATTAGATATGCAATCAATACAAGACTCCCCCTAACAGGATGGACTTTCTTATATGTGAGACGGGATAACACCCAACTTCTGTCTGAGATATTCAAATGGTGTCTTGTTTAGAGGTTTAGTAAAAATGTCTTCTATTTGTTCTGTGGTTGGAATGTACTAAACCTGAACAACCTGATTGGTGACCTGCTCTCTCAGAAAATGATATTTTATGGGAATATACTTGGTCTTGGAGTGGAATACAGGATTTTTAGACACACAGATGGCACTAGTGTTATCACAATGAATTGGGATAGGTGCAGTGTATTTTACCTCTAATTCTGCAAGTGTCAGAATCATCAATAATACCTGAGTGCAATAGGTAGCAACAGGAATGTACTCTGCCTCTGTGGTTGATAAAGAAATGGAACCTTTCTTTTTACTAAGCCATGCTACTAAAGAGTCACCCAGGAAGAATGCTCCTCCACTGGTGCTTTTTCTCTCATCAACACAGTTTGCCCAATCTACATCTGAGTAAGTAGTTAACTGAAAATTTTGATTTCTGGGATACCACAGACCATAATTCATTGTTTCTTTTAAATACCTAAATATCCTTTTGACAGCTTGCAAATTTCTCTGTTTAGGTGCAACCTGATATCTTCCTACCATTCCTACATCATGCATTATGTCTGGGTGAGATGTTATGATGTACAACAGGCTGCCTATCATTGATCCATATGAGCTTTGATCAACATCAGGTGAATCATCATCCTTTCTTAATTTACATCCAGTTACCATAGGTGTACCCACAGGTTTAGAATCTTCCATTTGAAACCTTTTCAGCATTTCTCTTAAATATTTTTCTTGAGAAATGAACATCCCTTCAGACCTCTGAGTAATTTGCAGACTAAGAAAAAATGATAGTTCTCCTATCATAGACATTTCAAACTCAGACTCCATGGCAGAAGAAAACCATTGTACCAATGAATCCTTATTACATCCAAAGATGATTTCATCTACATAAACCAATACGATGAGAAAATTATTATCCTCTGTTTTAATATATAGATTGTTGTCAATTGTTCCTCTCTTGAACCCTTTGTCTTTGAGATACGTATCTAGTCTGTGATACCGGGCTCGAGGGGCTTGTTTTAACCCATATAAATCTTTCTTCAGCTTGCATACTAAGTCAGGGTTATCAGATAATTTGAAACCCTCTGGTTGTTCCATATAGACTTATTCACTTAAATCTCCATTTAGAAAAGATGACTTGACATCCATTTGATAGACTTTAAACCTTTTATGACAAGCATAGGCAAGAAACATTCTGATAGCTTCTAATCTTGCTATGGGTGCAAATGTTTCATCAAAATCCAGTCCTTCTATCTGAGCATAGCCTTTACAGACTAACCTTGATTTGTTCATGATAACTTGTCCTTGCTCATTCAACTTATTCTTAAAGATCCATTTGGAGCCAATGACATTTTTACCTTCAAGTCTTTGAACCATCTCCCACGTATTGTTTTTCTCAATCTGATCAAGTTCATCATTCATTACTTTAACCCAGTGGTCATATTTGTTGGCTTCATTAAAATTCTTTGGTTCTAGCATGGATATAAAGGCTATATGAGATTGTTCGGTGTTTTTTATTAGCTTTCTCCTGGTTTGTACACCTTTGTCTTTCTCTCCAATTATCTGACTTGCAGGATGATTCTTTTGAATGATTATGGAGGAGGAATTTGTAGTTGACTGCTGATTTGAGTCTGTCTGAGTGTCTGAGTCTTCATCTGATTCAAATTCTTCATTTTCTGATTCTTGGACATGTTCATCTTCATCTTTAGTTGTGTCTTCTGTAGAAGACTCATTACTGTACACCTCTCTTGCTGGGATTCCTTCATCAATTTTTACATCAATACAATCAACCATTTTATGCAGCCTCTTATTATAGCATCTATATCCTTTACTGTTTGTAGCATACCCTAAGAAGATACCTTCATCAGCCCTGTCATCATATTTTCCAAGGTTCTCATCATTATTCTTTATGTAGCATTTACTCCCAAAGAATTTGAAGTGTTTGATTGAGGTGGGTCTTCCAAACCATAGTTCATAAGGTGTCTTGTCACTTTGTGGTCTGAGGTGAGATTTGTTAAGAACATGGAATGTTATGTCTATTTCTTCCACCCAGTAGGTTTGGCCAATGTTCTCATTCATCATTGACCTGGCCATTTCCTGAACTGTTCTATTTTGCCTCTCAAAAACTCCATTTTGTTGTGGATTTCTTGGTATTGTGTATTCTCTCTTGATCCCATGCTCATCGCAGAATTCCTTGAAGTCTCTTGACATAAACTCTCCTCCCCGATCTGATCTTAATTCCTTTAATCTCTTGTCTATTTGAGTCTCAGTTAAAGCCTTAAATATTTTAAACTTCTCAAATTCTTCAGGTTTTTCTTTGAGAAAGGAAACCCAAGTAAGTCTGGAGTAATCATCAATGATCAGCATGAAGTAGTTTTCTTTCCCTGTGCCTTCCTATCTTGATGGTCCACATAAATCCATATGAACTAGTTGAAGTGGCTTCTCTGTTGAAGTAAAGCTCTTGGACTTAAACTATGTCTTGTTTAGCTTTCCTACTTGGCAGGGTTTACACATTGAATCTTGGGGCTTTGATATTCTCTGAAGATATTTTACTGCCTCGAGATTTTTGAGTTTGATTAAGTGGTCAAAGTTTAGATGCCCAAATCTCTTATGCCACAACCAACTTTCATCATATTTTCTTAGATGACATTCTTCTCTATTTTCTTTCAGCACATACACATTATTTTCTGTCCTTATGCATTTGGCCACCACTTGTCCTGAGTTTATAGACTTTATCTTGCAGTCCTTGGATGTGAACACCACTTCACATCCTCTGTCACACATTTGACTTACACTGAGTAGATTATGTTTCAGCCCATCTACAAGTAGAACATCTTGGGCTTTTCCTTTTCCATTACTTAAGCTCACCATCCCTTTGCCCTTTATTTTCCTTGGAGCATCGTTTCCAAAGGTTACGTTTCCTGATTTGCTTTCACTTAGAGATAGAAACTTGCCTTTGTCTCCCATCATGTGTTTGGAGCATCCACTGTCTATATACCAAGGGTTCATTTTTCTTTGAGTGGACAACACTAATCCACACTTGTCACTTTCCTTCTTCTTCCAAAACTTGGCATTTTCAGTAGGGGATTTCAAATTTGGTTCATAGTTCCTTAACCGACAGTCAATAGATTTATGTCCAAAGTTATGACAGGTATAGCATTCAATATCATTGTTCAATAGGTCAAACTTATTGTTGCAGTGTTGTCTACTCGTTGGCTGTTGATTATTTCTTAGCCTCCTTAGTTGCATGTCCCTAGACTTAATTTGGCAATTTGCAGTCTGTGACGGATTGTTACTTGGCTGTATCATTCTTTGTTGTGGGAAGAATTTATTCCTTCAAAATCTTAATTTCTCATGTCTAAGTCTGAAGGAACAATTTACAGCTTTGTGACCAAAATTAGAATAGTAGAAACAATAACCATAGAAAAATTGTTTGTACCTGGGAAAAGGTTTTATTTTCTGAGAAAATCGATTTCTTCCATGCTGGTGACGTCTTTCAGTAGAGAACACATTGTTTCTTTGTCCTACAGATTCAATCCTGACACATTTTTCTTTACTCGTCCTGGGCGACTGATTGTCTTCCTTTGTTTCTGCAGGTTTGTTGTTGTCATTGGTTGTACTTTTGACAAACTTGATGGGTTCTTCATTTCCTGGCTTACCACTGCTTGATCCCTCTTCATAACCCAAAC
>ML792112.1:219169-234405 GCA_009831015.1 Picea engelmannii | reverse complement strand
CATAGCCTTAGCATTGAAGCTAAATTCTAGTTTGTCATCCTTATTAGCTAGTACAACTGGCTTTACATAACCAGTATCTACCACATCCCAAACATCTACACCTAAAGCCATTATGTAGGTTCTCATTCTAACTTTCCAGAAGGAAAAGTTTGTTCCATTGAATAGAGGGGCCTTATTGGTTGAATTTCATTCATGGCTTGACATGTTTAAGCTCTAGGATCTACCTTTAGATAAAAAGGGGTCGGATCTAATACCAATTGTTGGACAACTGAGAGGGGGGGTGAATCAATTGTTACCATGCTTAAACAATTATGCTTCTTTTAAAATCTTTACAAGGCACTCAATGATGATCACAATAATGCAGGGAAATAAACAATGGCACATTCAACATCTGTCACATATATGAGAAACATAGAGACAGATATTTCCCGAGGAAACCCATACAGGGTAAAAACCTCTTCTTCTTTATATGATAAGTATTATTTACATTCTTTACATTATCATACATATGAGCACCAACTCATTGTGAGGCTACAATCTCTGTTTTTTCAAGATGCAACTTGCTGAGAGCACCAACTCTCTATTTTCTCTAGAACCCACTAGAAGGAAGCACCAACTCCCTGGTTTCTCTAGCACCAATTAGAAGGAAGCACCTACTCCCTGGTTTCTCTAGCACCAACTAGAAGGAAGCTACTAATCCTTGTGTTCAAG
Organism: Picea engelmannii; assembly: GCA_009831015.1. Taxonomy (NCBI): domain Eukaryota; kingdom Viridiplantae; phylum Streptophyta; class Pinopsida; order Pinales; family Pinaceae; genus Picea; species Picea engelmannii. The sequence continues at coordinate 233,694 of ML792112.1, read as the reverse complement.
CACCCACTTGAACCTCTGAGGACACCAATCCTACCTAGCACCTCCCTACCACCCTGGATTATCAATATGTGTTACTGAAACTTATTACAGTGATATAATGTTTAACAACATCTTACCAGTCTCATCACTGTTCTGCAAGATTTCGCTGCTCTGTCTGCCTCACAGTATTCCTACATGCATACATTGCACTTTCTATTCTTATTCCTTTTGTGCTTTGTACGCCATTCTCGTTCAATGCCCCTTTTCTCTTCTGGCCATACCAACTCCTACACTTCACCTCCTTCTTCCTGCATGCATCACCCACCACAACAACAACAACCTCATCACTTCTATGTCCCATGTTCTTATAGATTCTATACACCTTGTGCATGCAATGTACACCATGCCTCTGCCTTCTCACACTGCGTTAATCTCTTCCACATCTCAAGTGTGCTGTCTGATCATCATGGTAACCCTTCAACTTTTCTGGTGGTTTGCCCACGCATTCAGCATCACTAGATGTCATGCCGAGATTCCTCAGTCTCTCTGGCAGTCGAGACTCTTCATCTTCTCTAGCATAGTCGAGATTATACTTTATGCTTCAGTTACAAACTTCAACGCTCATCCACTTGTCATTCGCCTCCACGAACAGTCTTTGTTCTACTAGCTGATCTCTTGAGACTCTTCACCTCCTCTGTCAATCACCTCGAAGTGTCTTCGAGTCCTCTGGTAGAACTCATCACTGGTTTCTAGCAATTTCATTGTGTCGTGCAATAGTAGCCCTCCGATCTCCTTCATTTTCATCTGCACCATTGAATGATCTTCATAAGCTTGCCTTTATTTCGTATTTCATCATTTCAGCTTTCCTGTGACCAAGTGTCTCGCCAATCCATGTCATGATCTTCGAAACTCTGAAACAAAGATTTTTTGTGCTAACTCCTTCCTCTATATGACCATGGCCATGACCAAGCACTTGTCCATAAATTGCTTTTCGAGATTTCACTTTTCGGCATTTCGGGACTCCTGATGTTGAGAGTCTCTGAATTCTCCATCTCCCAATAACCAAAATCCCAGTCTCCAATACGTTGAAGGGGGTTGGATCAATGGTCCACGATCTCTTCGAACCAACACAGATCATTTCACGATTTCGGCATTCCTGTGGTGAATGTTCTTAATGCTTCCAACTCTCGATCCGTGAAACTCCGAAATGGCGTGGGATCAACGGTCCAAATCAACCCTTGATCTGATGGCTCAGATCATTTCACGGTTTCGCATTTCACGCTTTCAGCATTCCTGTGGTGAATGTTCTTGACGCTTCCAACTCCCAATCCGTGAAACTTTGAAATGGCGTGGGATCAACGGTCCAAATCAACCCTTGATCTGATGGCTCAGATCATTTCACGGTTTCACATTTCACGCTTTCAGCATTCCTGTGGTGAATGTTCTTGACGCTTCCAACTCCTAATCCGTGAAACTTTGAAATGGCGTGGGATCAACGGTCCAAATCAACCCTTGATCTGACAGCTCAAATCATTTAACAATTTCGTATTTTGCGATTTTGGCATTCTTGTGGTATTGTTTCTTGCCTCTCCAAGTCGCGATTCACGAAACCCCGAAAATGAGTCTTTGACATGCTCTGATCTTCTGTCATGCATCCCTCTTGGATCAACGGTCAAGATTTTATCAAGACTTCGCAACTCCATGAGCCTTTGTTGTGCCTGATCAACGGTCCATATTTGGCCTCGATCTAACAGTTGAGATTATTTTGCGATTTCGCATATCGCAAGTTCGAGAGGTGAAAGGCTAGAGCATTTCATACCTTTGACTTTCGAGTCAGTGAAATTTTGATCTGTGTCCACGTGTCCTGCCTGTAGATGGACGGTCCTCCTTCTTTCGGGATTTTATATACCCACTTCTCCTTGCACTTTAATGAACGTGCAGGTTCTCCCTGATCCAATGATGGTCAGAACTTACACTTAGATCTGACGCCTGAGATCTGTCTTCCTCTTCTGTGAGTTCTTCTTGTCTACAATCAGATATGACATTCCTCCTTCTTTCGGGAATTTAAATGGGATCCAATGATCACTGATGCTTCTTCTCCCGAGATTAGGCACTGCGATCGACTCTGCGCTAATTACTCCTGAGCTTTTGTTCTTGTTTTTCCATCGATGCTTACTCTGATCTTGTCATGAATGACCTGCCTACAATCCTTTGCACATTTTCTTCCATCTTTGCTACTGTACTTTCCATCAATGACAAACATACGTTGCCTATTCAATATTTGCCAACAGATAAATCTCCAGAAGTTCTGGTAATGGAGCTTTCTAGTATGAAAATGAACCCTAAAGAAAATTAATGTTGAAGTCAAACCTTCTGATTTAAATATCATTTAGTTACCAAACTAATGTCAAGGTCATTGGTGAGATTAAGAATGTATTGATAAGGTTGTCATATAACCAAAAGGTCCACCAAGTAATTGATATAATTGTTGTTGATATTCCAGAAGTTTATGGCTTATTTTTTAGTAGAGATTGGTCAGAAAATTTACATGGTTATTTTTATATGGATTGGTCTCATCTGTGGCTACCAGAAAATGGCCATCCTAACAAGATCAGGATAAACAGAGAACGTTACCTCAAGTACACTATTACAGATTTAAATGATCCCAATGAGCCTTTTACTACTGCTGTAAATACGATTAAGGCCCAGGGAATGCATACTTTTTTGGAAATTTCATGACTAAAATATCCTCTATCACCGACCCAGAAAAACAATCTGAAATTTCAGCATATACTCAGAGGACAACTCTGAAAAGTAAACCGAACACTGATGATGATGAAGAAATATGGTCATTATACTTTGATGGCTCTAAATCCCAGGAAGGGGTAGGCATTGATTGTGTACTGATCGATCCCAAAGGTAAAAAAACATTTATTGCTTGTCTATTAGAATTTGAATGTACTAACAACACAACAGAATATGAAGCACTTCTATAGGGACTAAAGAAGGCATTGGATCTTGACGTGCAAAACTTGGTAGTATTCGATGACTCTGAAATCATAGTCAAGCATGTAAAAAATGTTATTCATTGTTTATCACCTCATATGAAAAACTACCAAACCGAGGTATGGAGCTTAATACGTAAATTTCTCGCTTTTTACATAAATTGCATTCCTAGGTCGAGTAATTCAAAAGTTGACTTATTAGCTAATGTTGCTTCAAAATTATTGCATGTTGAAGGTCTTTCTCTTAACGCATTCTCGGTTGAATTTTTATTTAGGCCATCGATTCCTAACAACATCACCAATTGGCGAGTGTTTGATGACGATCAGAAAATCATCAATTTTCTGCATATGGAGGACACGTTCCAAGATGCGGTAATCGATGAAATAACCCACCATGAAAACCTCCGAGATTTCATGGTAATATCTGACCCTCGTTCTGCAGAGATATCATCTGAGCTGGCAAACTCTATTCCCAAATTTGTTGTTAGATTAGAGAAATTTTATGATTTACATGACAAGTTTAGGGGGGTAGTTAATTGAAAAATGAACAGTTCCTCATTATTGTATGAAACTATAAATTTAGGAACGCGAGATAATCCTCAGAATATCAATATGGGCAAAGGGTGTTCTGAACAAGAGAGATATTCATTCATAAAATTGTTCAAAGAACTCAAATATGTGTTTGTTTGGACATATGATGATCTAATTTTTTTTTATCCAAACATAATACAACATGTAATTCCCATGAAACCCCAAACCCAACCTTTTCAACAAAAGATTAGAAAAATGCATCCTAAATTAGAACCCACAGTAAAAAAGGAACTAAACAAATTACTCACCACTAAGATCATTTTTCCAGTCCAACATACTCAACGGGTATCCAAATTAGTCTCGGTAAGAAAGAAAAATGGGGAAATTCGAATTTCTGTCGACTTTCATAATTTAAACCGAGCCTCTGATAAAGACAATTACCCCGTTCCCCCAATGGAACAAATTTTGCAACAAGTATTTGTTCCTGAAATACTATCCTTATTAGATGGTTTCTCAGGGTATAACCAAGTCCTTATATCTCCATTGAATCAGTTGAAAACCACTTTTCGTACCCCATGGGGCACTTAAGCCTATAGAAAAATGCCTTTCTGATTGATTAATGTTGGGGCCACCTTATAGAGGGCAATGGACATTGATTTTCATGGCCTTATCAATCAGACAATTCTTGTCTACTTGGATGATGTCACTGTATTTTTGAAGAACAAGAAAGATCACTTGTCTCATCTTAGGGTTGTGTTAGAACGATGTTGTAAATTTGGTATTTCACTCAATCCTAAGAAATCAGTCTTTGTAGTAGAACACGGAAAATTACTTGGATTTATAGTCTCTAAATATAGAATGATAATCGACCCCGTACGAACCCAATCCATTGCCAACCTTCCTCCACCTTCTTCCAAAAAGGCAATGCAATCCTTTTTGGGTCGAATAAATTTTGTTAGAATATTTGTTCCAAGTTTTTATGAGATGGTTAGACCTCTACAAAATCTAATAAAAAAGGATGTTCTATACAAATGGGAATAACAAGAGAATCAAGATTTTAATTCCATTAGAAAATCTATAGTCGAAGCTCAGTCCTTGAGGAGTCCGTATTTCTCCTAGGATTTCACAATGTATACTTTTGCATCTGATAGATCTTATGATGTTGTGCTCACACAGAAAAATGTTGGAAACAACGAGATACCTATTTCATTTATGAGATCCACCTTTAAAGGATTAGAATTAAATTACCCCGCAGTAGATCAACATGCATACGTTGTTTTCAAAGAAGTTAAACATTTCAGATCTTACCTTTTGAAATCCAGGATAAAATTCATTGTCCCTTACCCTGCTGTAAGGAATCTGTTAGTGCAGAAAGAGCTAGGGGAGAAAAGGGAAAATTGGATGACATCCCTTCAGGAGTATGATCTCAAATAGTACATGCACAAATTTTTAGAGGTCAAGGCCTTTGTAAATGAGTAGTTGATTCAGTTGAAAAATCAGAAAAACAAGTAACAACATCAACTGCAAATCTACATAGAGAAAAACAAATCTGTTGTACGCAAACAATGTCTAATTTATGGTATGATGATATCAGATTTTATTTTCTGCATGGAGCTGTTCCTCGTAAATTTGATCCAAAAAATAGAAGAGCATTGAGGCTTATATCTTCATATTTTCAATTAATTAATGGTATATTGTCTCGAATGAATTTTGACGGTGTTTTTTTGCGTTGCCTAGAGAAAGAAGAATCTGGAAAGGTGTTATATGAACTGCAATCTGACGATGCCATGGGTCATTGTGGTGGATATACGACCGCTTAGAAAAGTACTTAGGGATGGATACTATTGGCCCACCTTATTTAAATATTCTCACACATTGGCTCGTGGATGTATAATCTGTCAAAAGGCTGCAGGACGGGTCAAGAAGGGTGCTTTCCCTTTACAGCCTGTTACGGTAGAGACACCATTTCAACAATGGGGCCTAGATATTATAGGACCAATTAATCCACCTTCCTCATAGCAACATAAGTATATTCTTACGACAACAGATTATTTTTCGAGGTGGTCTGAGGCTTTACCATTAAAGGTAGTCAACACGTGTCAGGTAGTTTCATTTTTAAACTCTCATATTATCACTCATTTTGGAATACCTGAGTGTTTAGTTTTCGACAATGCTTCTTATTTCTCTTCCCTGTATATGAATGTCTTTTCTTTAGAAAAAGGTATTAAGCTAAAAAACTTTTCCAGTTATTACCCCCAAGTAAATGGTTTGGCTGAGTAAACAAATAAAAATATGATCAAAATAATAAAAAGAATAGTGTCGAAAAATCGTAAAAATTGGCACAATGCGTTGTATAAGGCACTTTGGGTGGATAGAGTCACTTCGAAAGCTTCCATCAGTAATTCTCCTTTCTTCCTAGTTTACGGAAGAGAAGCCATTCTTCCTCCACATGTATTTCTCCCTTCTTTGCAATTATCGTAGAAAGTTCAGGAGGAAGAATGTCCCTCTTTAGAGAATGGGATAAATGCTTTACTAAAATTGGAAGAGGTAAGGACATAAGAAACACAAAAACTAGATCAACATCATCAAGTTGTTAAAAGATGGTTTGATACAAGTTCATCCTCAGAAAGAAATTTTAATGTAGGGGATTTGGTCCTCAAGTGGGACAAAGCTCACGAGAACAAAGGAGAACATACTAAGTTTAAAAACCTGTGGCTGGGGCCTTTTGTCATCTCACAAAAATTGGGTCATAATTATTTTTCATTTGCACAACTTAGAGGGACAGCCAGACACTTTTCTAGTGTATGGATAGTCTCTCAAGAAATACTTCACCTAATAAAATCAGACTCACCCCCCTGTAAATATCTCTAGCTTTCATATTTTTTATATTTTATTTTTGTTTTGCATTTTCTTTTTATTTCTTTTTGCGTTTCCTTAATAATTATTTCTGAATCACAATTCATTATTGATGGGAATCAGATCTTTCACTAGCAACAGTTGAAATAGTTCAATGCATTTGCACATTAATTTCTAAACTCAGATCAACAATCTATAAGAAAGTTATGATAAGTCTTTTCCAAACCATTGTTCCCTGTTTTTTTTTTGTTGAAGTCTTAGGGAAATACTATTATCTTTAAAACTTGTTACACCATCCCAGTTCTAAAGAGATCAAATCAAAGAGCTTCCCCATTCCTAAGATGATTTCTTGATTGAAATCTAAATTTCCAAATCATGATGAAAATTATCAGTTCTCAAAGAACGAAAAACAATATTAATGATCAATCCTATAATTGCCTAGCTGTGAAATCTTCAATATCACCCCGCTCTCTCATAATCATGAAGTTTCTGAAAATTTTATAAACAATTATAGAGAGTTGGAAGCACTTTAATGTGTGGGAATTGTTTGTAAACCCACCGAGATACTGAACAGGTCTACTGGCAGTGGGTAAATGCACACATGATACCAAGACAACTTCGTCGAGGTACTAAACAGGCCTGCTGGCAGTAACGCAATGTCGGGTTCAAGATCCTTCAGGTATGTTTTTAAATTGATCTGGTATCAAGATATTTTTATCATAGATCGGTGAATTTTGGATTGGATCGAAGTAATGGAGAGGGTTAAATGACATCCCTTCCGAGGCTATAAATGCCTATTGGCAGCAGTGGCCCTGTCAGCGGCATTGGAGTTACTTGTATAAATATCGTTACCCCTTTGATCGAAATGAAATTTCGGATTACAATCTTTTTGGTAGAACTTTCTTCGATGGTATGACTGTGTTATTTTTCTGAGTTAATGAAAAAATGCTTGATTTGTTTCTTAATTTCTTTTAGTAACTATTTGATTTATCTTTTCCCTGATATAAATTTCTAATGATGTAGAGATAATTTCTTCACCCAGCGAGTTACCATTGTTGGCAGCCACATATTTGTGTCATTTTCATCGATATTTAAAACATAGTTTTGATAAAAGAATTTTTTTAATAGTTTCCTCTTGGTGTTTGCGAAGACTTCAATTATGATTTTTGTTTTGAAAAAATCGCTTGATTGGTTGTTGTGTGTTTTTTATTTTATTTCTTTCGATAAATATCTCATTTATGCTTGTTCAAATTCATACCTGTTTAAACATAAAATTAAAACAAGCTTGGTCTAAACACGTCATACAAATTCTAAAGCTTCTCCTTGTGAAATTGGATGAGTACTTAAAAACACCTAATGATATTAAGAACCTTAAAGGGTATTGAGCATATCATTTTGTGAATTGTTTCTTTACCATTAGTATATGAGTTGATCACCTTTGGGGTATGCCTTAATCGTTTTATTCATTTGGAGTTTTGATTATCACCTACCACCTCCAGGATCGCTAATGAAACTAAACTTTGATATAGCTTTGAAATATGAATGATATCCCCTATTGTCGTATCACAGTCTAATCACTATTGTACAGGATTGTCAACCATACTTTGAAACAATTACACCCTCCTCCTGCTGGCTTAATCTCACATTCATTTCCTCGGTGGTGGTGCTTCGTTTGTGGGGTTAGTTTGTCAATAAAGGAGGTGGTTTTCAATTACGCATGTCCTCTGGTTCAATATTCAATCAACAACATGAGTGGTGGTTATGGTGGCCTTCTTTCCAAGCCTTAATTATCGGTTCACCTCTGAAAATGCAGAACTTATCGTTCATATCGGATGGTTTCAAATACAGGCTCCTCTTTTCTACACATGCTGGTATATCTTGACCAATTCCATGGCCCATGTGGTAAGGATAGATTCGAATGGATCGCAAACCTTTCTCTCCCACGATGATGTTGTGGATGATCTCGCAATCTTTGGGTGGGTTAAGTTCATACAGTCGTTTGAGGGATTTAACCTTGAATTCGCTCAAGCTTTTTCCTAGACCTTCGAAGGTACTAATGCCAAGATAGGCGATTTCCATCTGCAAGTGAGTGAGGAATCGATTGCAGAAGCCATAGGCTTGTCTCAAGAAGGAGATCATTGGTTTAAGAATCTCAAATTCAAAGGTATCCCCTGGCACCTGTTAATGATTTCCAAGAAGTCACGCTACGATGTAAAAGGTACATCCATAAATATTTTCAAAACTCGATGGCATGATTTACTATTAGTTATCAAGCAATTAGTCACTTGCGAGGGACAATATGGATTAGTTTTCCTGTTTCATATTTGTCTGTTAATGATTTTCTTAGGGTTTAGTTTAAACATGCCATTTTACTTGCTTAAACTCCTTCAAAAGATGGCTAGATTTTACCTGAGGAAAAATCCTAATGCACAGTCCAGTCTCTTTCATCGTGTCTTGATTCAAATCTTAGTCATTTCCCAATTGTCAAAGAATAGAGATAACTGGCAAAATTTCATGGATAGGAATGTTTTTGTTCCACTCACACCCGAAATGGTAAGCGACTCACCCCTGTGTTTTGACGAGCCCACTTTCCCTTTGACTCACTCTCTGCGGGACCTTCATATCGAATTGCAAGAATAACCTATGTCATTTATTGAAACCCCTGTTGATTAGCATAAATAAACTAGAAGCACGCACCAGAGGCATGATTTCGTTCCAAAACAATATTTAGAGGATGTGTTGGATAATTTGAAGGGCAGGGTCTCTGTTACTCTTAATCTTGGGCAAGGTGTGGTTGATATAAATGAAATTAAAACTAAGAAGAAATTCAAACATAAAATACAAAGGGTTCCAGATATTGATTTCAAGAACAAAAGGAATGGTCGACTCCTTTCCAGAATGGTCAGGAATCGACATCACAACCACGAAAATATTATCCCCATCATTGATGTTGAAGACCTGATCTCTATTGATGATACCATCGCTGATTCACCCCAATACGATTTTGTGTCTAATTTTCCCCCTTTCTTAAAGGAATAAGAAGGTTTCTCAAGTATTCAGTATGACCTCAAAAATATTATGGAATAGGGTAAATCTCTTACTACAGATCAGACTCGCCCATTTCCAAATCTAGAACTGGTGTATTGTGAAAGTTGTTTTGAATGGATCCAAGAATACTATCGAGACATCCCTTACATGCTTAGTTGAATCAAGTAATGACTCAAAACTTAGTTTTGAAAAAGGAAAACGATAATCTCAGAGCTTGCATCTGATCGAATTCACTCAAAGCCAACAAATGTTTCAAGAGATCGGGAGATGTGATCATAAAACACTCCACCAATTTCAGTGCTATTGTAAATTCAGATTTGTCTGATGTGTCCCTTTCAAATTTCTAATTGGTAAATACTTTTCTTGTAATTCACGATTGGATTTTGTTTGGATAATAAATGAATTCGTTTTTATTTTGTTTTTATTTAGACTAGCTACAGAATCGAAGATTCTTTAGCTTGTATTTTAAATTTATTTATTTGATTATTGTCTAATTCAGATTTCGTTTTCTTTGTCTCAGGTGAACAACAGGTTAATGTGCAACGATTAATTAAACAGGTCAAAAGTTGGGCATATAATGGACTTGTAAATTTCATTTTGAAAAAAAACAACGTTTTAATGATGTAACTATTTTGGATTATAAGATTTCAACATAATTATGTTTATGGTTATTTTGTTTTAGTAAAATCTTTTAAAAGAAGATTTGTCTCTATCTTGCATGATATGAGGAACATACCAGGAACTTATTTAATTAGAATTGTTTTCCCAGGGAGAGGGGCAATTCCTTTTGGAACATATGATGGATTTATTATTCTGTAACTATATGGGATACAATTTACTCTTTGTCTTTAGAATGTGAAATGTTATTATTGTTTCTCATATAATTTCTTGACATGAAATTTTATTTTTACTGAATTAGCTTTAGACTGTTCTGGATATAACTTTTCATCTTACGACTTTCTTTACATGGTTCATTTTATTTTGGCTCTTTTAATATCCGTGACTGATCATTTATCTATGCATTTTGAGTTTACATCTAATGTTGGGTAGTTGGCAATACCATTTGCTGAGAGTTGAAGTTTATTTTGTTTTCAACTATTGGACATTTTAAAGTCACATGAGATAAAATCTATTTTTCGTGTTGTCATCATAGACTTGTTCCAAAATAAAAAAGACTTCCTTGAGTTGTTTCAGGAAGTATCGTTCTTGATTTTGTCATAGATTTATACTTGACATGGGTTAAGTGGATCTTATACAAACACATAAAGATGAATCTAGCTTATTATTTTTTATCAGCGTTAGGTTAGTTAGTTTATATTTTATTTGATTTGTTGATTTGTGAATGAATAATGATTACATCATTTAAGCGTTAAATGCTTTGTCCATTATCGTTATATAATTTATAATCTTATTCATTCATTGTTATTATTTTGTCATTTATAGTACTAGAACAATTTCCTTTATTTTTCATCTATTATTGATCCATTAGTTGAAAACAATCATTTTCACAAGGCTTTATTTAAACCTTGTAATTGTATATATCTTTTTGCATATAATACTACTATTAGTTAATCAATTGTATTAATGTATTGATTGATAGGATTGCACGTTTATTCATTTTACATCTTTTAATTATTTTAGAATCCTAGTTGGCTAACGGAGCCATAAAATCCGCCAGGGTAGATTATCCCAAACGGATTGGGTTAAGTAGACAACCCTGGTCCAGATCTTCCCTTCTCGTTGACAATGTGTCATAAACACCCATGAAAAATGGTGCTAGAAGGAGGTCTTGAAAGTAATTGATGGTACGAGGAGGCCGTAGGACTACCCCAAACATTCATTCTTATGTCGTGATGTGTAGTCGCTTAGACCCTAACATTACACTTGACCCAGCTACTACCTCAAAAACTACACTTGGCATTCCCGCCAAGCTAGTGACACAGGTTCCTCAAGGGATTGATGTACAATAAATTGTTTGCCAATCAATTTTGAGAACTCAAATTGATTTGTCCCGTATCAGACAACCTGGTAGACAATTAAATCAACCCTTTGATTTCTCCAATCTACAAGAAAAACCTCTTGACATTGGTCTACCTGATAACGCATTAGGAGGTAATATCATAGATCCTTCTGAAGCATTGATCCTAGGTCCTGGGGGATTTGGTCTCCCACCATCCCCACCTGGTTCTTCTCCACCCTCTTCAAGAGAGGAATCCTCAGACGAAGGAAGTTCTTCTTCTAAACAATCTCATCCTTCATCTCCACCAACTCCCATGGATAAACAAAATAATCCCGCCAAACCTTGGCTCGATCAAGATGTCGTGGAAGTACCTGGACCCCAACACTCATTACCCAAACATCCAGAAATGTGGCTACCCAAATTCGACCTAGATTCGAAGAAATCAGTTGAGGATCATATCAAGAAATTCATGTTAGCTGTTAGGCTCCGAAGCGTCGAACACAAGGATGTTGTGTGTAGGTTATTCCCTTACAATTTTGAGGGAAATGCCTCAACCTGGTATTTTGCACAATAACCCCAAACCATCGTCTCTTGGGATAAGTTTGAAACATTCTTTCTAGAGAAATTTGGAGATGATAAATCTCCAGAATTTCTGGTAATGGAGCTTTATAGTATGAAAATGAACCCTAAAGAAAAAGTTAAGGATTTCAACCAGAGATTTATTACTATAAAAAATAAAATTCCTGTAGATTTGATGCCTGCGAAAAAATTGACTATTGCATAATATACTAAGGCCCTGCATTACAATATAGCTATATGGGTTAAAAGGTACAAAAAAAACAAATTACTAGAAGTCTTTGAGGAGGCAGTCCTTATCGAGAAAGACATTCTGAGTTTAAAGGATAATTTAAATATTGAGGCTCAAACAACCTCCTCTTCACAAGAAGATGAATACAATGAGGCTTTGAAGGAATTTGTACAATAAATATGAATTCCAAAACCCTATACATCCAAAAACCTAACCCTAGGAGATGAAGTTCCAAAATTCATGTGGGCCCCATTGGGGTAAGTTAGTACATCAACTTCCCGGGGTCGTAACATTTGCATACGATCTCTGTTTTAGGCACATGATATCCTGTTGGAAATGTATAACCGAGAAGAACGCTTTTTGATTGGCACAAATTAGTGCCTTTAGCAATCACGTGGGCCCCAAATCCCCAAAAAATGTTGTTTCGGGCCTCAAAATGACCCCAGAAGTTTGGAACTCAAAAAACTGCCAAACAACTGCCAAGGTGGAAAACTGTTTTTCGAGTCAGTGGAATAGGAGGGTGTCCACCGACATTAACCTGGATCAACAATGATGATACTAAAGGTCCCTGACATGGACGATGACTTCTTGGTATGCACTGACACATCCAAGGAAGGCTTAGGCAGAGTCTTGATGCAAGACGGTCAAGTGATCGCTTACATCTCAAGAAAGTTTAGAAGGCATGAGGAGAAGTAGGCTACACATGATTTGGAGTTTTTATCCATCGTATATGCCTTGAGAGTTTGGAGACACTACCTGATTGGATGGAAATTCAAACTAAAAATGGACCATTGTTGTTTACAACACATCTTTATGCACAACGACTTGAACGCGGGACAATGAAGTTGGTCAAAATTGCTTAGCAAGTACGATTTTGAGATTACTTAAATAAAAGGAACATTGAACAGAGTGGTTGATGTGTTGAGTCAGAGACCACTCATATTTTCAGTAATGCTTCTTCAAACAAATCTACGTGAAAATATTCTAACGTTACAATGTGACGATGACTGGTATAAAGAGGTTAAGGATTTTATTGAAAAAAACACAATGATGGTACCAAAATTTGAAGGATTTACTACGGACGACAACGGATTGTTGAGATTTAACAATCGGATTTACGTACCACCCAATGACGAGTTGAGGAGTTTGATCCTAAACGAGGCTCACAGAGCAGTGTACGTGGATCATATAGGAGTCATGAAGATGAGGGTAGACCTTAAACCCTTATTCTTCTGGAAAGGAATGAAGGCGGACATAGTCAACTACATGGCAATATGTCTAGACTGTCAGTAGGTGAAGGATGAACATAGACATCCGACAAGATTACTACAGCCACGCGCTATTTCAGAATCGAAATCGGAGGTCATTTCAATGGATTTCATTGTTGGATTACCCATGAAGGCAAGGAGACACGACTCAATTTTTGTGGCAGTTGAAACTCTGACGAAGAATGCTAATTTTATCCCTGTGCGTATGACATATCAAGCACCTGACATAGCTAGAGTTTTCATCAACGATATTTTGAGGTTGCATGGCATGCCTAAGAGGATCATATCCGATAGAGGATCGATGTTTACAGATCGATTTTGACTAGTTTCCAAGAGGCCTTGGGAACTCAACTTAACTTTAGTGCCACATATCACCCGGAGACCGACGCGTAGATCGAACGAACGAATAGAATCTTGGAGGATATGTTGTGTATGTACGTTATGGACCAACATAATCATTGGGAAGAATTCTTTCCACTGGTATAATTTTCATATAACAACAGTTATCAAAGCACCATTAAGATGGCGCCATTCGAGTTTATTTACGGGCGACTGTTGTAGTAACCGACTTTTAATTTAAACTAACATGAGTTAAAATAGAGCAGAAATTTTAAAATTCACTAAAAATTCGCTTACTCTAGCATATTCATTCCCAGATTTTGATAATAAACTAACATTTTACATAACAATTTGCATACAATTTAAATTTAAGTAAACACTTCACAATTTTGAGTTTAAATACCTGTCTCTGATGCTACTATCTGTAGCAGCTTGAATCTTCGCTTGAATCTTCGCTTGAACCTTCGCTTGAAAAACCCAAAACCAGCCACCCTATTGACCAGTACGCCTGGCCCTAGGACATCTATGGACGTCCTAGCCCTCCGAGCCCAAAACCCCTCAGCCCCGGTGTGCACTGTAAATCCACTATTCTAACTCTGTCTCAAAGCTCCCAAAAATCTCCTCTCGTAGACTGCATGAATGAATCCCCCTCAAATGAATCCTCCTCCTTCCCTTATGCCTCCTTCACCGCCCTCGCACCTTTTCTCCTCACCAAAACCCCTTATCCATAC
>ML792112.1:192831-215225 GCA_009831015.1 Picea engelmannii | reverse complement strand
ACACACCTGATTGGACTTATTCTTTGAGGACACTTGTGTGCAAGTGATCTGGTTCACTATATGATTGACTGATTCGATTATGGAGCATGATGATGTTGTGGATTTGATGATATGTTATTTTATGATATTTATATCGACATGTGATTTTGAATGGGTTCTCTTGAGTGTGCAGGAATCTGGACCAAATAAGGATGTCGATGGAATCGAAGGGCCTCTTTGGACTTCGGATCGAATCAGGGGGTGGATTTTTATGGTTTGAGTGTTTTGATATTGAATATGTGACATATTCCTACTAGGTTATGATGTTTATTTTTATCGTTGACATGTTTGTTGATGGATGCAGGCTGACAATAAATTTCCAAACAGACTCACATTTGGAGTAAACGGGTTATGCACGACAACCAGAGACATTGAGGGAGAGGTGTAGCAGCAACCCTACCACGACCTACTAGCACTCCCACCATGGCTTGAATTGTAGTTTAATGATTACCTATTTTGAGAGATCCACGATGGCATGAGAGAAGACTGTGACAGTCACTCATGATGATTCCAAGGGGTGCGCAATAAGGCAGGGTCCTTATTCCTTAGAGGCCATTAGTCTCCCACAAGGTCACTTGATGGAGTATTGACTCCATCTACCAACAACTTTAAATTTCAAAAATTTCAAGTTAGAAATATATTGCAGAATATCCTCATAATTCAATAATGTTAAACATTCATAGAATTGGCACTCACATAATAGATTGCATAGTATTCATTATCATTCAAATAACGTTAAGCATTCATAGAATTTCCATTCACATAGGTTCATACATCTTAAAAGTTCAAGTGTATCATTAATAGTTTCACAGTGAATAGAAAATAAAGATGATTAGGCCTTAAGTAATTCTAGTTGTCTAAGTCAAAAGGTGGCATTACATACACCCACCCTTCAAGACAAAACTTCTTCCCGAAGTTATGGTCATTCTCAATATAAGGAAAAATTCATGACACAACTTTTGTGTGTCTTCTAGGATAGCAAACCCTATTCTATATTGGTCCCATTGTACCTTCATCGATTAAAACATGTTGAGGCTATTAATATATTAATTACAACTACCCCTATTTAGTAAACACCTTACCGTGTCTCGACTCTATTTTATTGTCTCTTTTAATTTAATTAATGATAAGACACACTTTCTCTATAGATTTATTCTTCTTAAGTTCCATATATGACCCCCATATATAAAGTATAGTCTATTTGTTTGTTCACTAGCTAGAACGTTAGCTCATCATCAGTTCTCTAGTTAAGTGAATATTATATTGAGTTCGATATAAAATTCCTTAATTCATACATACAATCCCACCCAAGGTATCTTGGTAATGATAAACAATTGTTTTTGACTTTGATCAATACCATATGTAAAGCCTGGTTAATTTTCAGGACTCAAAATAAATAAACGTTTTCTAAAATCTTCTACTGAATTTAGTTTATAACTTCTTTTATTTTTTTCCTTATATCAGAAATAAATAACATCGACATATTGATGATAACAACATAATGATAACAATGACAATAGCATAATAAAAACAACATAGCAACATAGTAATGATAACATCATAATAATATCAACAATATAATGAAAACGACATTATAATACATACCTCCACCTTCAGGTTGGTTATCTAGTCCCCTTTTTTGTATGATCGTGTTCTTGTTCTTACCCAGACTAAATATTAACCTCCCAGCCAACTAGGAACAGCCTATTTGGCTCCCTAGCCCCAGGATTCCTTGCAGTTTCCTAGCCCCCGAGCCCAAAATTCCCGGCAACACCAATGCCCTATGAGAACTTCCCAAAAACAATTCTTCCAATTGCCTCCTCCTCCTCCTTCAGAAATTCTCAAACCAAAATAAAAATGATATCCTCTTCCAAGTGCTCCCCTCCTCTCTTATCCTCCTCTCTCAAGTTCCCCTCATTAATCCACCAACAACCTTATCCTCCCATTAATTCCCAAACAACCTTATCCCCCCATTAATTACTTCACCCACCTTTAATAATAAAATAATAAAACACTCATTTACTATATTAATTAAATTCAAATTAAAAAAATTAGGATAAAAATTAATCAATTTGGGTTGTTACACTTAGGACATGGTCGGCCTTAAAATGAATGATGGTATGAGTAAAATTTAATAACTAATTTTCCCTTAAAAACTGTCTCCAAGACTAGTGAATTTAAAACCTATGTCTAAGTAGAACTTGTGAAAAAAAAAAACTAAATGGACTTTTAACAAGGAGGGGGTAAAGAAAATTCAAACATTAATAATTAAAGTAAACTTTTAATGAAGGATTAAATTATTAGAAAGGTAAATTGTTGTTTATGTCTAAACTTGTTAATTCTAAACTTAGATAAAAAGTGTGTAACATCCCCGACCCTCCAAAGACTGGGTAATGCTACCAACACAACCTTAACTTAGCCTTTAAAGCTTTGATACCATATTTTAACATCCCCAGCCATCAACCCCACTGTTGAGCAATGCTACTATGAGAAACATACACTTATATATAATATGCATTAAATCAAATTAACACATTTAACATGGAGTTACTGCTGCCATTCAAACTTAAATAGAATTAACAACAATTCAAACTTGCAATAGAATACATGATAAAATTTCCAAAACACAGACATGAATCACATATAAATTAAGTACATAATTAATACTTATATTTTAAACTAGCATAACACCACCAACTGCGTGCAGACCTTCCATGAACTTCCCAACCATAGACCACGCTGCTCATCACTCTCAGCAGTAGGTCACCCACGAGATAGGACTAAGCTCCACTGGGAAAGGGAATCCTAGGCTAGGAAAGGTCAACAGAAGACACACGGTTTATGAGGAAGGATTCTCTCCCAAGACCGACTTATGGCCACTGATCACAGACTCTCATTACCCACATGTTTGTCCCACCCCAGGAGTATACACCTTCACTATCACCAAGAGAGACCTTCAACTGCTAAACCTCCCTTGCCTTGGGCTTCAACAACAGGATAGACCAGAATTCTTCGAGATCTGTCGCAACTACAGGACCCCTTCTAGTAGTTCTCACTTCCTCCACACACTCTCTCACCTGAAGAGAGTCTCCCATAGGCTTGACAAATTGCTTATTCAACCACAACCACCTCTCTCACCTGGAGAGAGTGTTGCACACAGACCTGACAACCTGCTTCTTCAGCTTCGTTCCAACACAAGGAGAACAACAGTAAGACTCAGCAAGGAACGAATGACGGTATCCAATCTCACTCAGCCAAGGGACTGTGTGGCTGCAACAACCCACATTTATAAAACACATGGCATAGACAATTACAGTATGTTCAGGTTTCACAGATGACAACAACCTAGAGAGTTAATCATGAACTCTGATTTGCAGTGTGGATAAACCTGGGTTTACATGACACACAGGTCGACTCTTTTCCCTTCCCTCTAGTTTCTTAGATGTGCTAGGTTATGTTGAGGGTAGATGTAGAGGAAAATGGTTCAGACGCCCTCGATCCCAATGAAATTAGGCGGAGGGTGACAGAATTGGAAGTGAACCCCCAACACAACTGACTTCTGCAGCTTTAACTACATGTGCCTAGGTCGACACTTGTCTTCCTGGAGCTACATGCACTACATTTGCATTCCTTCCCATTTCCCAAGAACTTAGGACAATGGTTGGTCAATTGACCACCTTAGCCTTTAGGAAATAATAATAAATTATTATCCCCTTTAGAGGTAAGCCCCCTAGCTTAGCCCCTAGGCCCACACACTTAGCCTCCTCCCTTACCCAAACTTGTGGAAGCTTAGTCCCCCATCACTCTTTCTTCGTGTTCGGTCTACACTCAATGATGTTTATATTTTATTAATGATCTGTGCATAATTACATATACAAAAATTAGGCTTCTGACCTTTAACACCTAGGCTCTCCAACCTAAATAACACATAAGCCCACCAAATTATCAACACTTGGCTCACCAACCTACAAAACATGTTTACAATTCATATTTACAACTGGGTTTCTACCGGGGGATATTAGAATCCCCTCCCCTTATTTTTGCACTCTCCTTAGTGCAACTCTTTACACAACATCAACAATATTTCCAAAATCTTCAAAAAGATGCGGGTATTCTACCCACATAGCATCCTCATGCTCCCATGTCATGTCCTCAGGATCGTACCGGGTCCACTGGACCTTTAAAATCCCTATGGCTTGATTCCATAGATGTTTTCTCTTCCGGTCCAATATGCGCACCGGATGCACTTGCAAGACACCTTCTTGCTCCACCTGAATCACATTCCAATCGATTACATGATTAGCATCAGGTATATATATTTATTAAGCAATAAAATATGAAACACATTATGTACATCCATGGATGCAGGTAATGCAAGCATATATGCAATGTATATATATGTATATACAGACAATTTTAATAACATTATAACCTGTGTACAACATACAAAACATACAATAAATAGATAATTGTACTTATCTTTTGATTGAGAAGATTTCCATATGAACATGGTCTAGGCCAAGGTACCAAACCTCAACAACATTCCAACCAACCAAACCTCAGCAACACTCCAATAAATGGTCTCTCCTTCCCCACATGCCTGCCCCACCCCAGGAGTGTACACCTTCACTGTCACACAGTCCATCAACTATTACACCTCCCTTTCCTTGGGCTTCAGCAACAGGTCATACCGAATGTCTTAGAGCATTGTGGCTCGAGGAGTTCCAATTTCCCTCAAAGGTATCCAATCAACATCTTCTCGAGATACTCTTTGTATTCAACATTCTAACTTTTATCAACATCATCTCATATGCATCACCCACATGCATTTATCATGAGAGAACATAAAATAATTCATTTAGGAACTCCAATTAGTTCAAAAGGGAATTCAAATTTTATCCCCAAAACATGAAATTCTATTTCATGATTCATTTTGGTTGTTTCCATATTATGAATGCAGCCATCCTTAAGGTTTTCCACAGGCACCAAACTGCATATCATTTTCCTCCAAGGCTTCATTTTGCATACTGTCAACAATTGTCATTATTTCCTGTACATCATAATTCAACATGTACAACACCTTATGCAATGATCTTAGAGTTGCCTGCACCTAGCAATTCAATCACAATTACCAAACAATTTAACCAAATAGAACGACTCATCATTCTATGCATATGCATGTTCATAATTAATAATAGTAAATTTATTATTTCAATTTTCTGAACAAATTTTTTTTTGTAGTCTCTATTTATGTGACTACCTGGCTTGCAACTTTCCTGTTGCAATGTTTAACAGTTCCTGAAATGTTCTCAAATTCACGAGTTAGCAACATTTCAGCCATTAGTATAATTATTTCCATGCCAAAAACGTATATACATGCACTCACAAAATGAATTCAACAAAGTGCATTTAAGTATACAATTCCATCATGTATGAGTGAAACTCTGCCCCTTGCTAGACATGAGTACAACTCTCAATGCCTATTTATTCAATGCACCCTTGTATTGATTTACATAATGCTCTTTATCTTAGTCATGTATCTCACCATCCATGATTTCAAATTTTTGCCAATGTGTTAACACACCCTCTACACACTTCCTATTGTCTTCCCAATTAATTGGATTACTTCCTTTTCGACCCAAACACTACACCAAGAATATAATTCTATGGTGTTCATTAATGTTAGCAAAAAGGTTGCAGTCCAAGTTTTATTTAAAGGTAGGAATCTTTTAGTACCTGTGTGGTTCATAACCTTTCCATATCCATACCTTGCCATATCTAACCAGGTCTTGGTCTCATACATGACTAGCTTACTGGCAGTCATTCCTATAACAAGTTCTTATCTTTAATTATTTGGTTATTACCCCATAACCAAATTAACATGACATTCTATTGTGTCAGTGTGTGCATTCAGAAGCTAAAAGAGTAATAAAATTATTACCTAAATTTCCTTTCAACAATTATGCAAAAAGAGTAATAAAACTCATACTTGCATGACTGCCATTAATAAATTTTATACTACCTAAAAGTATGTTAGCAATAGAAGCTTTCATGCTTCTTTTATCAAACTTATAACCATCACTTCAGCTCTCTATTGCTTCCCTCCTTATGTAGCAACATCACCAACAACACTTGCAAACATGCAAGCATTCTTTCCTCTGGCTAACCCAACAAGACATAACATACTTATTGCCACATAAATTGCAACAAATTCTTTCTCCCTATAAAAATTTTTCTTGTTTATCCTAGAAGTATTCAATTCTTCGTGGAATCCCGAATCTTCTTGTACTCTCATTGTAGTCACTGTACACGACTATTTTTGTCCTGAGCACTTTATAGCCAAATCACTCTTGGTTGCTTTTGCATTTATAGTCCCAAACCAAGTTGATATTAACCTTCAGCTTTTGTTAATTTCTTGGGTCCAACTAATCCAATATCGTACTTGGATGAATCAAATTCCACACCAAGTTATTTTATAGACTCTGGATTCTTCAACATCCCGTTACTCATCAAGACTAAACTTCTTTTACCTTACCATCATAGATTCAAGTGATACCTCCAACTTCTTGGGTTGTCACTCATGGATCTATGGGTATTCATTGTTATATAAGGAGTATGTCTCCTGAATTAACCTGGTTATGATCCCATAACAAATCATAGCATAAAATGCAATTTACATTTTATCTAAGTGCATTCTAGCATCAACAACACTTACACACTCTCGGCCTTCGGCCATTACATATCAATTTAAATACTGAAAATTAACTGAGGGAATCCTTACCTCGATCCCCTTCAACATGTATGCATCAACAAAAACTAAATGCATACCTTCCTAGTTGTTACCAGCCTACTTGTTGTTGTCTGACCAACTGATATTTGTAGAAGCTCACAGACTTCCCCCTTCATCATTTTGATCACCATTCCTGCCATCTGCATGGGTCTTCACCTCGATGGAAATTATAAGCAACAAAAACATCCACATAATACTAATCCATCCTTTAGTCATATTCAAACATTATTTCATAATAACAGACTATTCTAAGTTCACCAACATGTTATATGCATATCCAAGCATGTACATATGCAAAACTACACATCCATATTGATGCAACCCCCCCCCCCTTTGATCTCCTTGGGGCTGCACGACCTCCGTGTCTAGGATATTTCTTCCTTCTGAGTCGGATCAACCCTTCAGGCTCCTTATTGAACCCAAAACAATTATACACAGGCCCCCTTTTTCCTTTAGGCGCAGGTCCTGACAGACCTGTGAGCTATTCCTGTGCACTTCTAAAATTCTAAGTTTCAGGCGCTAGCCCCTTTTTCATTATCCCTTTACTTCTTAAGAACATGGGATATGAACTCATGGAAAGATGTGATTACGGGCGTGGGAAAGAGTGGTTTTAGGCCAACCCTCTTTTCGCTCTGCAATTCACCTCCAGCTGCCACATATGCCTTCAGTGATACCATGGTATAAATTGCGGACCCCTCTCATATTTTTAACATCCGAGCAATTTTTGGCCCCGCAATCCAGCTCGTCCGTCGATCTCTCTCTTTCGACGATGCTACATGATCAATGGTTGTTATCTATCCTCCTTTCCTATCTTTCACACTCCTTCTTAGACCTCCATGATATGTCGGCATGTATCTCCCTTCCAAACCAACGGCTATGATTGATTATGTCTTTCCATTCTTCGGGCATTTCAAATATCAACTCTCACTCCCTCCTCAGTAGCTATCTTCCGAAGTGGAATATCGACTGAAACCTATCACTACAGATGTGAGGATACGATTTCCTCCGTGAATCTGGCCTTCGGGAGTTTCAGTTCTCAACCTCTCATTTCTTCCAAAGAGATTTATCCGAAATGGTAGATCGTCTGTCACACATCCTTCTAAATAGATAGCTCTGCTCCCACTTTGGGACTTTACTCTTTTCAACCAGATCAACGGTCCTTTAGCTCTCTCCTCGATCAATGATCAATATCTCCTTCGAGACTTCAACGCTTTCACCCTCTGCTTTCCTCTGGAGTGCTCCGTAGCCGTAGTTCCAGATTTGGCACCATGAATCCACTTTCAGATC
The DNA here is from genome assembly GCA_009831015.1 of Picea engelmannii. NCBI lineage: Eukaryota > Viridiplantae > Streptophyta > Pinopsida > Pinales > Pinaceae > Picea > Picea engelmannii. Next base: position 207,109 of record ML792112.1, on the reverse strand, counting down.
AACGGTTGTCCAACAGAGTGAGTCTCCATCTTCCACATGTCTCCTCGTAGATCAACGATACACGTTCTTTCCTTCAGATCAATGTGCCTTAGACATTTCGGGCTTCGGCACTTCAGAACATTCTGAAACACAACTTCAAAAAAACCCCGGAGTACGATTCTCCAAAGTTCGCGATCTAGTTACACATGTCCAACCCAGATCAATGGCTCCCAATTGCTTTGGCTATTTCGACTTCAACAATTTCAAAATTTCATCCTCCGTGTTCTCCTGGAGTGTTTTCACCCAAATTTCATGATCTTTTGACACATACCCTCCTGCATGATCAACGATCATAAGTGGCTTTGACACTTCGGGCTTCAGTGATTTTGTATCTTCCCCAACCAAAAATTTCCGAAGTGTTTCTCTCCAGAGTTATGGATCTTTCGCAACCTATTAGGCTTGATGATGAACGGTCCCAAATCACTTTGGGAATTTGACAAGTCCACTCTCCTGCACACACAAGGGTTAAGTCTCGTGTTATTACCTCTGGATCCAACGATTGTTGATCCTTCATGCTCAGACCCAATGGATGGGATATGTTCCTCTCCTTTGCGCTTCCTTTTTTCTTCTGGACATTGATCTAATGGTCCAGGCTCCTCCTTAGAGGTGACCTTGGGCGATGACCTCATGCAAACATGCGATTGTGGGTATACTCAAAGGTGGTTTGAGACCAAACTACATTTCATCCCGCAATTCACCTTGAGCCTACACACGTCCTTTCTCCAAAACAATGGCTTGGATTGTGGCCCACCCTCAACTTCGTAAAGCTCGAGCACCTTCTATCCCCGCAATGCGAGGTGACCATTGATCTCATGATCTTAATGATGCTTCTAAATGGACAACCAAGATCTACCTCCAACAATTTAGATATCTTCTGACTTAGAAGATTTTCTAAGTATTCAAAGGATTCGACCTTTGTTCTTCTTTCAAGTCCGTCTATCGAGTCTCATCTTCACTCACGTATGCATTATCTCTTCTAAGATTTAGGACTTAAAATGAGTTTGTCTCCCACACACTCCTTGCTTTATATCTTCTAAGATTTTCTAGTTACTCAGTCTCCTAAGTGTCTTGACCCTTCTATTTCCTTTCAAAGGAAAAATTTGTGCCCTCCTAGCAACCTTCTACTCAAAGCACACCTTGCTGAGTGTTTTCTACAGAGTGTTCAACAGCTCTATGAGTATCTTCCTCTGATACTCTTGTCCCCAAACTCGACAAAAATTTCTCTCTGTGCACACTTGCACTCGCTCGATGCCCGCCTGGCAGAGCCCTACAGAGTTCTCAGTGACACTATCTCTCTCTAAACTCAATACAAAGTTCATTCTGTGCACTCCTCGCACTCACAACTCACATGAGAGAAACAATTGAAACTTATTTGTTACCTCACTAGTTCACACATTACTCTGTGGTCCAACACCACTTATGTCATGGTTTTACGATACCGCTACTCCTCCTGAGCTTCTTAGCATGACGAAGATAACCTCTTGACACTCAGGAATGTTTCTGAGGTCCAAAATTGGTTCCTCTTAACACAATTTCCACTTGAAACCTTGGGTCCAATGACCACTTACCCAACCCATCCAAGCTTAGTGTTGAAACCATGGGTCAAAACGTGATTTTTGTCTATTTCGACAATAACTCCTTCCAAAACTCTTGCTTCAACTTCCACTAACATGGCCCATCCAGGCTTAATGTTGTAACCATTCTATGATACAATTGTGTAACATCCTCGGCCCTCCAAAGACCGGGTAATGCTACCAACACAACCTTAACTTAGCCTTTAAATATCTGATACCATATTGTAACGTCCCTGACCATCAACCCCATTGTTGGGAAATGCTACTATGCGGAACATACACTTATATATAATATGCATTAAATCAAATTAACACATTTAACATGGAGTTACTCCTACCATTCAGACTTAAATAGAATTAACAACAATTCAAACTTGCAACATAATACATGATAACATCTCCAAAACATAGACATGCATCACATATAAATTAAGTACATAATTAATACTTATCTTTTAAACTAGCGTAGCACCACCAACTGCATGCAGACCTTCCATGAACCTCCCATCCATAGACCGCGTTGCACATCAGTCTCAGTAGTAGGTCACCCCTGAGTTGGGACTAATCTACACTTGGCAAGGATATCCTAGGCTAGGCAAGGTTAACGGAAGACACATAATTTATGAGGAAGGATTCTCTCCCAGGAGCCACTTATTCCCATTGCTCATAGACTCACATTCCCCACATGCCTGTCCCACCCCAGGAGTATACACCTTCACTGTCACCAAGACATTCCTTCGGACGCTAAACCTCCCTTGCCTTGGGCTTCAACAACAGGCCAAACCAGAATTCTCTGAGCTCTATGGCAGCTACAGGACCCCTTCCAGGATTTCTCACTTCCTCTGCGCACTCTCTCACATGGAGAGAGTCGCCCATAGGATTGACAACCTGCTTCTTCAACCACAATGACCTACCTCACCTGGAGAGAGTGTTGCACACAGGCCTGACAACCTGCTTCTTCAACTCCGTTCCAACACAAGGAGAAAAATAGTAAGACTCAGCAAGGAACAGATGATGGTAGCCAATCACACTCATCCAAGGGACTGCATGGCCACAACATCCCATAGTTATCACACACAGGACATAGACAATTACGGTATGCTCAGGTTTCATAGATGACATCAACCCAGACAATTAATCACAAACTCAGATTTGCAGTGTGGATAAACCCAGGTTCATAGGACACACAAGTTGGATTTTTTCCCTTCCCTCTAGTTTCTCAGATGTGCCAGGTTATGCTGAGGGAAAACACAGAGGAAAATGATTCAAACGCCCTCAATCTCATCGAACGCAGGCATAGGGTGACATAATGGGCAGTGAACCCCCAACACTGCTGACTTCTGTAGCTTTAATTGCATGCACCCAGGTTGACACTTGTCTTCTTTGAGCTGCATGCACTACATTTGCATTCATTACCCTATCCCAAGAACTTAGGACATCAGTTGGTCAATTGACCACCTTAGCCTTTAGGAAATAATAATAAATTATTATCCCCTTTAGAGGTAAGCCCCCTAGCTTAGCCCCTAGGCCCACACACTTAGCCTGCTCCCTTACCCACCCTTATGGATGCTTAGTCCCCCATCAATCTTTCTTTGTGGTTGGTCTGCACACAGTGATGTTTATATTTTATTAATGATCTATGCATAATTACATATACAAAAATCAGGCTCTTGGCCTTTAACACCTAGGCTCTCCAGCCTAAATAACACATATTTGAATATTTGCATTCACTTTGGTAAAGAAAATATTTGCATTCACTTTGGAACTGATCCACTTTTGGGATTGTGCGATTTGCATTCACTATGGTAAAGAAAATATTTGAATATTTATTGATGCTGCCTTGTTGACAACTTAAATGCACCAGTTCCTTGAGAGAGATCGAGCTCACCCAATGAACGAGTTATCTCCTTCCTGTAGCATCACCTAGACTGCATGTCCTTCCCAAGCCCTTACTCTCCCTCACCTATAGCGACTGCGCCTCAACATGATTGGGGCATTGAACCGATGTTTTTACCAAGTTTTGACAGTAGGATTACATGCAGTGGATTCATATTGATGGTGTAGTAGTGATATAATTATTGGCAAAGATGGTAGGTTGAAAGAAATAAATAATTGCAGTGGCTATTTCAGCGGTGATTATAGTGGTAGCAATTTTATGATAGTGATGTATTAAGACAACGAATGGGCATTGGACAAATTAAATAATTGTGTATATAACCATTATATGGTAATGATGAATATTGTGATTTTAGCTCTAATAGCTTGACCGCCTTTCTTTTTACAACAGTTTCATTTATTAATTATGGTTATGGCAAATATTCCTTTATAATAGTTTAATTGTGATCATAGTGATTTATGGAAGTGATGTATTAAAAACAACTAATGTATATTGAACGAATTAATAATTGAGTATATAACAGTTTTATTGTTTTAATGATGGATATTGTGATTAAATAGCTTTGATCGTTTTTCCTTTTTACAACAGTTTGAATGATTCCATTATGGTTATGGAAATTATTCATTTATAATAGTTTAATTGTTTTGCATCATACGTAAAGAAAGAGACACAATACATCTGAATGCTACTATTAGAATCTTTTCATCAAGTTACAGAACCTTTGCATTAAATTTCGGTCAAAAACGCAAATTACATACAATAGTTATCATCTACCAATTTTTCCAACCAACCTGGCTTACATCGAAAAGATGAAATACATAAACGAGGGCATTTCTTGGGCTACGCTGCTTTCTAACTGCTAGCCCTAAAATTAGGAAACTGAGTAGTATGCGTTGGAGACTCTTCCCATGGCGCTTTCCAAAAATAAGAAATAATCACATTTGTTTACACATGACTATTCACAAATTTTCCATGAGGATATGATCATCGGTCAGGTCTCGATATGAGGAAAAGATGTGTCATTGCTTCCCTTTGATCAGATGCCTGAGCGGACATGTGTCTGCCATGAATTTGCTATATGCTATAATGACTTTGATTTCTGTTGCATGCTCATTTTCTAGGAAAAATGTGCACGAAAAGTGGTTGTTTGATTTTCACGGCCGTTATCAAAATGGTAGAGTGCTTTAGGGAAACATGTCCTTCAAAAACTTCCAATATTTGTCTTATGTTTGTGAATGTAGAGACGAATACCAGCTAAACTTGTTTTTTCTATGCACTGGCAAGAGCCGCGCGGACTTCCTTCTCGACCGCTTCACATTCCCTGGAATGCTTTGTATGTATTTCCTCTGATAGCCTCGGTACTTCTCACAACTGTACAATAGTGTATTTCGCCTCTTTGAGATGTCTTTTTATCCATGACACGTTCCCTTTGTGACCTTGCGCTGCTAACGCTTCCATAGTCTTTGTCGCTAGCTGCCACCTCAACTCCATGTTCTCCTGGTAGAGTTCAACAATAGCTAGCTTTGCCTGCTTCAATTGTTGAGATGGCTCTTGATCATTCACTCATGTGGTATCCATTTCCCTTGATTTTCCCTTGCTTTTGCGGCTACATCCCCCAACAGGATCCATCCAGATGGCGCACATGAGTAGTTCTTTGGGCAAGGATATGGCACACGGCTCTTCTGAAAATCGGGCTTCCCCAGCTTCCTTGTTCTTCCTTGGCCTACCCATTCTCCGAGGTATTTGTTGTAGGGGAGACGAGGATTCCACTATCTTTCCTCCCTACGCTAGTCTTTTCGCCTCAGGTTCTGCTTGGTTTGATTTGATTGTCTCTGTGGGTAAAAGAATAACTCCTTTCATGTCCTTGGGAATGCTTGTTGCAGCTGAGAACGACTCCCAGTCATTTTGGGGCTTGGACCTAGAAATTCTGTTGCTCCATGCATCTTTCATTATGCTTTGGGAGGTCTCCATGGCGCAATCAGTATGTATTCTTCACGCAGTGTATCCGAAAAATGTATAGGGAGGGAAATTTGATCAACTTGGACTGGCAAGGGAAATTGAAAACAGAGTGCGAACCTGGTTTCATGACTGAAATGAGTGTCGAGCATATGAAATTTATAACAAGTCGGGCAGAAGGAGGAATCATACCAGAGAATAGTGAATTCATGGTGACGGGATGTTTTGAATCGAATTGAAAATTTTCCATGGCACATCCCCGCGTGTAGAATACAAGCAATAAGGTTTGTAGGGAATGCATGATACAAACGTCGCGATTTTTCATTCCCTCGGCCTTCATGATGAACTAATAATAGTTGTTGCACTTGCCAATGCAAATTCCATTAACTACTTGACTCAACCTGGGGCATGTAGAGACTGGTTTCTTAACATGACTCAACTCTTTGGAAAAGACATACCCGTACCACTTACTCAAGTTTCGACTCTGATATCCCTTCCCATTTCCAAGGGCCAACCGATGACTTGCTGACTTCGACCCAACGGTACTACATACCTGAATTCACATGTTTGGGTGCATGGGCCATACTCCGATTAAAACTGACTCTAAATGGAAACAAAAATGGTGGCACTAACAGTTGGCTCCAACGGGGATGTTATCCTCCCCGCAAGGTAGCAAAGAAAAATAGATCGTGTGCCTGACCATTGGGAGTTTTTTGACCTTTAGACACTGAAAGAAATAAATCAAAGACAGAAAACAAAATAATCCTAACGACGCAGCTTCTAAAACTTCAGCATAAACTTAGGGCCTTCACTTCGGGCTTTAATTTTCTGCTGACCTACTAGCTCGACGCAAAAAAAAATACAACGACTATTTACAATGAAAAATGACTTAGATGGATTTTATTTCATCAGATAATGCTTGAGGAACCTGTCGTTTACAGGCCCCCAACCAAGGCATTATCCATTTAATCCTTCTAGGAAATAAGCATTGTTCCCGTAGTACGTGTTGATTTTGAAAGGGCCTGTCCAAAGGTCCTCGAACTTTCCATGCTTCCCTTTATCTTCATTTCTCGTGTCCCATCTCAACACAAGATCTCCAATCTGAAAATATTCTTGCTTAGAATGCTTGTTGAAGGATTTCTTTATCCTCTCCTGATGGAGCTATGATCGATCATACACCTGCTCCCTCACCTGCTGCATGTGAATTAACTGATTTATTCTACTCTGCGTGGCATTCGTCTCGACCTCCTGCTCTTGCAACAACTTTCTAACTAGTGGAACTAGTGAGGTAGGGAAGATGGCGTCTGTGCCGTATACGATCTGGAAAGGTGACGTTGAGATGGACTTCTTGGTGGTGACCCAATCTACCCACAATGCATAGATAAGATTTTTCTACCAAGATTTCTTATTGTCTTGCAGAAGTCTTTTGATGATCCTGGTTAGGCTCTTATTTGAGGATTATGCTAACCCGTTTCCTTGTGGATAGTACACCATAGAATTCCCCAGGGTCATATTATAATCCTGACAAAATGTTTCCATATTCTTAGACTTGAATGCGGCTGCATTGTCTGTTATGATTTTGACGGGACATCTGAACCTCGACAAGATGTTTGTCTCCAGGAATTGGATGATGACAGCATTGGTATCTTGCTTTGTCGGGATTGCTTCTATCAATTTCATGAAATAGTTGGTGGCTGTGAGTATCCATTTGTGTTGCATGAAGGATGGCGGATTTATTTCTCCTATGAAATCTAGACCCCATTGCATGAAAATTTCTTGGACTGAGATCAGATTTAGTGGTAGGGGCTACAACTTTATTCTCTCGTCAAAAATATGACATTCGTGGTAGCTGGAGACCTCTTTATACACGTTAGTGAAGATTATAGGCTAGTAGTAACCTATCCTAAGGATTTTGTGCACGGTGGTTTTCCAGTAGTGGTGTCCTCTGCAGTCACCTTTGTGAAATTCTTGTATGACCCGCTTCACATCATCCTCCAGCAAACAACTCAGCAATATTCCCTAGGGTCTTTCCAGTAGAGTGAATTGTCCAAGATGCAAAAATTAACTACTTTAAGCTTGAGAAATCTGGCCTAGAGATTCTCCAACACATAGATGATGTTTGCATACCATGGAGAATCAATGAACTCCTGAGACACATGAACAGTCTTTTATTCTTGAGGGCATTCTGACAAATCAACGATGAAATTCATTCCTACAACATCATAGTCAGACTGTGCCATTAACTTCACAAGGCCCTGACCCTTTATCAATTTTGTAGGCTTGATTTCAAGATCGTATTCCAGCATGGCCGCTATCCACTTCCCTCTCCTTCCATTGGGGCGAGTTGAGTCAGGATATCCTTTACTGAGTTGTTGGGCACATAAGAGATGACATGGGAGTGCAATATGTATGTCCTGAACTCTTTCAAATCTTTCACTAAGGCGTATGGTTGTTTTTCCATGATGTCATACCTTAGTGGAGCATCGTACAATGTCCGTCTGAAATAGGCTATGGGTTTTTCAAAATCCTTCTCATCTTTCTGCAACAACACGCTGGTAATAGTGTGTTCTGAGGCAAATGAAAACAGGATGAAATCTTTTGTAAAGTTCAGGCTAGCTAGCACAAGAGCCTTAGTCAGCACCACTTTAATATCTTCAAAAGACTTCTTGACCTCCGGGTTCCACTTGATCTCATTTCCCTTCCTGAGCATGCAAGTTATGTGTTCTATGATTTCTACTAGGTTCGGGATGAATCTCCTCAAGAAGTTTACTTTTCCCAGGAAGGATTGCACTTCTTTTTTACTATGCAGGGTGTCGATCTTCAGGATTCCTTCAACCTTGTTGGGGTCTATCTTAATTCCTTGCTTGGAGATAATGTGTCCTAACAACTTCCCTTCTTCCACCCCGAAATGTGATTTCTTTGGATTTAGCGATATGCTGAACTTTCTGCATTTCTGGAATACTTTACTTAGGTGCTTGAGGTGTTGCTTGTCAGAGGAAAAGTATATCGTGATGTCATCCAGATAGATTACAATGAACTTTTCCTTTTCGTCAACAAATGCTATGTCCATTTCCCTCTAGAAAGTGGCACCAACATTCATCAGACTGAAAGGCATCTTAGCGTACATGAACATTCCCCATGGAGTTGTGAAAGATGTTTTTTCTCTGTCATCTTGGTGAACCATGATCTGGTTATAACCTGAAAAACCGTCCAGTATGGACATCTTCTGGGACCCCACTACCTTTTGCAGGATATAGTCCATTTTTGGAAGAGGGTAGTGGTCCTTAAGAGACACCTTGTTTAGATTCTGGAATTCTACGCATAGTCTTATCTCATCGCTCTTCTTTCTTACGGGTACCAAATTAGCTACCCATTTAGAGAATTGCAAAGAAACAATAATCTTAGTGTTGAAAATATTCTTTACCTCCTTTTCGATCAGAGGCCGCAATAGGGGATTTATCCGTCTTATCTTATGTTTGAAAGGTTTCTGATCTTCTTTGAGAGGGATAACATGTTGTATTAGATTGGTGTCGTACACCTTCAAATCATTGTAGTTCCAAGAGAAAACGTCTGGGAAGTCCTTCATGAGCTTGAAGTAGTCTTGCTTGACCTATGGATTGAGCGTTTTCGATAATTTTATCATTTTTGGGTTCTCCTCAGTCCCGATATTGCAGTCTTCCACGTATTTTTCGCTTGCAGTGATCTTGGGATTTTTAGCCACATCATTTTTTTCAAACAAATTTTACAGCGGCACTAACCCCTTCGGAATAATGTTATTTTTCAATTGTATTATGTCCCTTCCCGCAATCTGGTTTTGGAAAGGTTCATCGTTACTGTGCACATCTGTGCTCCCATATTCATTGCAACAACAATCATCATCAATGTGAGTATTAGCGAACTCAATGCTCATCTGAAGAAATCTTTCTACCTTCTTGTCATCCTCAAACACCTGCTAGTATTTTATAATTTCAGGCACTGTCGGCCTGTGCTTGACTTCAATTTCATACCTTTTGTTGGGGAATATGGGGATATTGAAAAATGAGGCCGAGGTGGCCAAAGCGTCAATGATCTGGTTTTTCTCCCTCGGGATAGTAGATAGATCATACTCCGAAAATTCTTCAAGCAAGTCCAACACCAAGTTCCTGTATGCTCTCAACCTAGGGTGTCTTGTTTGATATATGCCTTTAACTTGGTTTATGACCAGTTCAAAATATCCATGCACTGCTATTCTCTTTGCACCTGATTCTTTCAACACTTTCAAGCCCAAAATCAACGCTTCATGCTCGACCATGTTGTTGGTGCATTCAAACACGATCTTGTATGAGCGCAACTTTGTTCCCACTTCAGGGGAGCTTACACATACGTTGGCCCCAATCCCTTCTTTGCTAACTGTGCCATAAAAAATCATGTTCCACACCTCGTTTTCCGCATGGTCTTTTGTGTCGGAGCACTCTATCGTTTCCCACACGGTTTTCTCATCAACTGTCATGATGGCTGTCGACTCTTCCTCTTCGAAACTCAGGTCATTGTAGAATATAGAAGAACCAACCTCAGTGTCGATGGCGTATATAGGATGGTTATTTGGCTGCATCTTGCTACTTACCATGTATTTCAACAACACTTCTTTGTACAATCACTTGTCATGGAAAAAAATAGGGATGGAGGCATATGACATATCCATCTGCAAAGTGCCCTTTAACTTCGCAGCCCATGACCTTGATAGCATCATGCCAAACTTTGGGGGTATGTCCGTGACGACTACATCCATAACCATGTTCTTTGAGGGGATTTGAGCCAATGACACAACTAGGTCTTTGATGAGGCCCAAACACTTGAATTTCCTTGAATCAAAAGAGAAAAGGTCTTTGTATGGCCTCGTTATATCCAAACCCAATTCATCTATGATCACCTTTGGCATGAGGTTGTGCGATGTGCCGGAATCCATTATGGCGTTATGCAGGGTCATTTCATGGACCTTTAGACTGACGTAGAATGGAGGGACGTCCTTGGTATCATTTGTCTCTTCAACGCATAGACCAAAAAGGATAAAGGGGTGATCATCTTGAATATTCAAAGTATTGGGGGTCCCTCCCATTTTCAGCATTTTGATGATTTTCTCCCAATACTCTCCCTTTCTAATAAGTTCATTGAACGAGACATATATTTTCATTTTGGCCATCTCATGTTCAAAATTGAAAGGGGGACAGACTTTCTCTACATCTTTTCTGCCTGCCTCCTGGCCTGCATCGAGATCTTTCTTAGGGACCTCCTCCTTCAACTTAGCCTTCTTTGTCGCATACTTGGTTGCATTGTTCGACCTCGGTCGGCTTGTGGAAAGGGTGTCTGCCAGAGGTTTCTTTATGGGGTTCATTTGTTGCGGCTCGACAGGTGCGTCTTTTCTCCAGAGGTTATATTTCTTATGGAACTGCATGATAGAATTATGATAGCCTTTCTTGAACTCTTCTATCTCCCAAGATGGAACATCATCTGTTTCAAGTATCATATCATCGTCTGTCTCCAACACGAAGTCGTCATTTTTTCTCATGTACCGATCATGCTCTCTCTTTGTCAAGAACACACGCATTTTTTTATCATTGCAACAATGCATATGGCATTCGAACGCTTGATCGAAGTTGTCATCTGCGTAGTTGTTTTGGAATGGAGGTATTGTCTACTGGTCACCTTGATCCCTATGCTCTTTTTGTTCCCTCTATCTGATATGAGGGACTTGAACCCTTCTAAGGTCCTGATTCCTAGGCTGTGGGTCGTTCTGTTCTCGGGAAATAGGTATGTTTCCCATGGACATTCTCTCCATCATCTTCTGTTGGACAACTGAGAGGGGGGGGTGAATCAGTTGTAACTAAGCTTAAACAATTATGCTTCTTTTAAAGATCTTTGTTGAAATACTAAATGATGATCACAATAATGCAGGGAAATAAAAATGGCACATTCAGCATCAGTCACATATATGAGAAACACAGAGACAGATATTTCCTGAGGAAACCCATACAGGGTAAAAACCTCTTTTCTTTATATGATAAGTAATGGTTACATTATTTACATTATCATACATATGAGAATCAACTCATAATGAGGCTACAACCTCTATTTTGCAAGCTGCAACTTGCTGAGAGCACCAACTCTCTGTTTTCTCTAGCACCCACTAGAAGGAAGCACCAACTCCCTGGTTTCTCTAGCACCAACTAGAAGGAAGCACCAACTCCCTGAGTGTTTCCAGCACCAACTGGATGGAATCCCCAACTTCCAATCATACAGGCACCAACCTGTATAACAGAGAACAAGAGTTCTCCCTTGCACCACCTTGCCACCCTGGTTTCTCTGGCTGCAACCAGATGGAAGCTACAACTCCCTGTGTTCAAGCACCCACTTGAACCTCTGAGGAAAACAGTCCTTCCGAGCACCTCCTAACCTCCCTGAAATATTAATCTTTGAAACTTAAGCTCATTACAGCGAAATAAAGTTATTCAATGGCTTACCAGCCTTGTTGTTGTTCTGTTACACTGCTCTGCCCTGTCTGCATCAGTGTCTTCTACACACACCTTGCACTCTTTGTTCTTCTCCATTTATACTCTCTGCACCATGTCCCTTCCATGCAACCTTCCTCTGCTGTGTATTTCTACTCCTGTGCTCTGCCTCCTTACTCACACTTCAATCCTTCTACACAGCGACCACAACAACTCCAACATCAATGGCAACAACAACCTCATCTCTTCTCTGCACTCTGTACTTATATTTTATGTGCACCTCGTGCATCCAATGTGTGCCACCCTCTGCATGCTCACACCGTGCCCATATTCTCCACCTCTCGAGTGCTCTTCCTGATACTCATGGTAACTCTTCAGCTTCTATAGCCCCTTTTTCCCACGTGTTCAACATCACTGGGTGTTATGTTGAGATTCCTCAGCCTCTCTGGTAGTTGAGACTCTTTATATTCTCTATAACAGTTGAGCTCATCCTTTCTGTTTCAATTACAAGCTATTTTTCTTCCAGAATCTCCCACCATGCACAGTCTGTCTCATTTTCTTTTACACCCACCTCACCGATGGTTTCACTTCGCCTTTTCTCATCCAAAACAAGAACACCTGTCTTAGCAACTAAAACGCTAACTGATTTGTCATTATCAGTCCATTTCTCTTAACGGATTCATAACAGAAGCGTTAATGTGTGGGGAAGAACAACAGCCCTCCGATCAATACTTGATCCAACGGTTCAGATCTAATCGAGATTTCACTCATCGTGATTTCGGCATTTGCGATGTCAAAATCCACAAGTCCTCCGGACTCATGATTCTCCGATTCCCAATGGCTCTTTTCCTGAGATTTATCCCCTTCCGGCTACACAATGGTCCATGTGACTGTCAACACATGACCTTGGTCAAACCTCTCATCGAGGTTTCGGCATTTTCGATGTCATCATGCACATGCCTATAGAATTCCCGATCCCTGATTCTCCGATGAAGGAAATCAACGGTCTAGATATCATTCTTATCCAACGGCTGTGATTACATCGCGAAATCGGATATCGTGATTTCAGAGTTCTTGATGTCAAGAGATTTTGGCATTACGAAGTCCCGATCCTCAATACTCTGCTGACGTCACACGTGGTTTGACACATGTTAAATACTACCACGTGTCACTCTGATTAGTGACTTACCTGTGCCTGAAGTGTTGAATCTGCCTGCCACCTGTCATTACCTGGTTGTGCCACATGTCCCTAGCTGACGTGGACTACTGTCGTGAATTAGATTGACGGTCTAGATCACATGTTGATCTGACGGTTCAGATTCAGTCGGGATTTCGTATATCGTGAAATCGGGGTTTTCGTTGCATTGTGTTCTTTGCATATTGAAATCCCGATCCCCGAAACTCCGATGAAGCCTCCTGTCTACAAGTGGATGGTCCCGATCTCTACTTGATTTAATGGCTGCGATCAAATCGCAAAATCGCATATCGCAATTTCGGGGTTTTCGATGTCAAGTGAATTGGACATTTCAAAATCCCGATCCCCGAATCTCCGATGAAGCCTCCTGGCTGCCATGCGTCCATACGAATGGATGGTCCAAATCCCGTCAAAATTTCACCTTGGCTTTTCCCGATGATAAACCTTGTGCAGCTCCTGTCCGATCTGACGGCTAGGATTCTCTCTCCAATATCCCGATGACTTGTCCAGGATTTCTCCTCTGCACATTAGGGCTTAACCTCCGTGCACTTTCTACAGATCCTGTGGCTGACGGGTATCTTCTTCCAATATGACGGCTCAGATCACTTCTTCTGCACGCCAACTCGTGCACTTAACATCTGCGCAGCTTCTCCCGATCCAACAGCTGTCGGGATTTCCGAGTGAGATCCGACGGCTCTCGGTCTCTTTCCTGATCTTCCTGCGCATATAAGAACGCTATTCCTCCTGAGATTATTCTCCTCAAATCCTTAAAGGATTCCGACGTCTTCTTTCGATCATTCACCTCTCTGAACCTTCCATCTTCACTGTTGTACTTAATCCATCATCACTACTGTACTTGCCATCAATGACAAGTCTATGCTGCCTGTAAAACATGCCAACAATCCTTTGTACATTCTTCCTGCACCCATGCCATCTTCATTGTTGTACTTTCCATCAATCACAAGCATATTCTACCTGTTAAACATTTACAACAATCTCCCCCTTTGGCATTGATGGCAACAAAAGCACCCAGATTCAGGCACCCAGATTCTTTTCTCCCCCTTTGACATCAATGTCAAAGAGAACATGCTCCCCCTGAGCTGTTGCAGTATTTTAGAAGGTATCAGATATT
>ML792112.1:156371-180408 GCA_009831015.1 Picea engelmannii | reverse complement strand
TATGACAATGAAGAGAGAGAAAATGTATCAGTTCTTCATATGAGATTTGAATATAGACCAAGTGATAAATAGATAAAGTACCAACTCTGTGTAACATACACATGTGTAAAAGTGTTGATGACATCACTCTACCAATTGCACACATGTGTATGCAATCAATTGTACCAATTCCAAAACATAAGTGGCATGAATTCTCATGACAAGGGTCGAAAGTGTAGAACCTCACACAAGGATTGAAAATAGAGAAAGCATTTTCTCATTCTATTTTGAATCCTCGTGCAGTCTACATAACTATACTTGATCTACTTAAGATAATCTATTTTTAAGCTTTGTTTGGAGAACCTGCATGGGTCATAGGATCTAGGTGGATATCGGTGGCCACCTACCTATTCCATTGGCTCAAAACACAATTTTCCACCTTGGCAATCCTTCTACATTGTTTCGGGTCTTGAACTTCCACGACCATTTTGAGGCTCTAAATAACATTCTTTTTATGTAGTTGGAGGCTCTGTCTTGGAACCAGTCAAAATGTGTACTCATCGTTTATACCTTTCTAATGAGGTATCGAGTGCCCCAAACATAGATCGTATGCAAAATTTATGCCCTTGGGAAGTTGATGTATCAACTACCCCCATTGAGGCCCACAAACCTTTTTGCATTTCATCTCCCAGAGTTAGGGTTTTAGATGTTTAGGGTTTTCTCATTAATGCTTTATGTTAAAAAATCATTTTGTGTCTCATTGCAAGTAGATATTCTTGTGAATGAGTGTATCCATCACATTTCTTCTTAGAGATAAACTGCCACCATTCTAGAGAGTTCATTTCACTTGGTGGTGCAACTTCCAAAAAATCCCTTGGCACAAAACTGATGAATGTTTCTCAAAATAGTCATTGGTGGCTGAGCTCAAATTAAAAGAGTTGATCCCAAACTCAGGATCTGATTCAAAAAAAAATAAAAGGAAATATATCATTGATATAGAACCCAATACTACCATCACGACCCCAACAATCCAACCAGAAGAACCTGAGGAGCCTGAGGAGGGGGGGCACCCCTTCCATTCATATATGTGCGAGAAGGCGAGCCCACTACATTTCATTATTGATAGCGGAATCTGAAAGAACCTAACCTTAGTAGAGGTCATCAAGAAGTTATATTTGCTGACAACATCACACCCGCAACCATACAACATCGGGTGGCTTCACCAAGGACGATATCTAATGTCATCCAATAATGTTGTTTGTCCTACGACATGAATTCCTTCAAGGATGAGGCACAATTTGATGTTTCCCAATTGGAAGTATGTGATGTTCTTTTAGGATATCCATATATGTGTAAATTCCATGTTATTTATGATTCTCAATGTCATAGTGTCATTGTTACTCTGGGGGATCATCTCTACAAGGTAACATACATAGTTTCGACTAGTGTCATGGAAAAAAAATGTTGAAAAGTAATCTCTCATACCAGATATTTTAGCCTCTTCACAATATAATCAGAATGTGAAAAAAAGCACACTACGACCACTACAACCTCGGCCCAAGATCTTTCTATCTAGCAAAATTAGGTTGAGAAGATTGTAGAATATCCCAAAGACATTCTTGTTTCACCTACATGGGTGCCTCAGCACTTCCCAGTCAAGAAAAGATATAACAAAGCCCTTGATAGCTCTATTGGCCACAACCCTTTTCAGGTGTTCTTGGGGTTACAACCATTAGGCCCCATTGAGATATCTCCTCATGTTTCATCTTCACCAACATATTCCTTCCACACTCAAACCAAGGTAGATCATGTAGCTATATTGGATGGATAGATCCAACCCCTCCAATAATAGTTTCATGACGTCCTTCAACAAGCTAAGCAGGACAACTTCTTCAAAAAGGCCAACGACTCACCAAAGTTCAAATTCATCAAAATATTCCTCATATTTTAGGGGAACTTGACACAATGGGGACCATTGCTTCATAAGGGGGGAAGAAATATCCAGGTGGATATCGGTGGCCACCCACCTGTTCCATTGGCTCAAAACACAATTTTCCACCTTGACAGTCTTTCTACGAGGTATCGAGTACCCTAAATGGAGATCATATGCAAAAGTTACACCCTTAGGAAGTTGATGTATCAACTACCCTCAATGAGCCCACAAACCTTTTGGAATTTCATCTCCTAGGTTAGAGTTTTTGATGTATAGGGATTTATCATTAATTCTTTACGTTAAAAAGGCCTTTTGAGCCTCATTGTAATGATGTATTCTTGTGAATGAGTGTATTCATCACATCTCTTCTCAGAGATAAGATTCCACCGTTCTAGAGAGTTCATTTCACTCTTCATTTTTACAATTTCTACAACTTTCATTCATTAATAGAAATTGAGTATTATTATATCTATGTGTTTATTACAATATCTGTGTGTGTTTATTTGTAATATCTCCACCTTCATTTCGTTCTTAGCATAATTTGAATCGTCACATCCTTGCATTACTACACTTATGCACCTCTGCATTTCCAATAGTTTTGTATCTGTGATTGTGACAAGCGACATAATTTTCAAAATATGTCACTGATTTATGGTAAATTGATTTTCTTCGATTTGGGAGGAAAGGCCACTGTTGTGGGGAAATTGCACCCTATGGACTAACAAGCTAGGGCTTAAACTTACATGCAGATCATGACCCTTAAGAAATTACTTTTGACCTTCTACCCCAAACCTAAAACCCTTTTTCACATGCAAACATGGAAAGAATCAACTAACCTTTTTATCGACGGTTGGTGTAGATCCTCCGTTGCTCTTTATCCCCTTGCTTCTGCTGCTCCTTCCAAAAAGCGATCCTGCAATCAAGACAAAAATATGCATGCATGCTATTGTTCTACTAGGGGGTTAGAGATTAAGCACAAATCAAATAAAACATATAAGACTCGAGCATTTGGGACGGGAAAAGTATCTTTTTATTAATCTCAAGATGAATCAACTTACAATGATTATAGAGATCGTCCACCATTCCTTGATCCTAATCCTGGGCTCCTCCTCTTCTTTTCCCTCCAACTGCTTTTCTTGAATTCTCCTAAAGCTTGAGGAAAGGCTAAAGGGTTGGGACAAAACGGATTCGGCAATTGGGCAGAGTTTCTTTGCTATGATTTTCCTCCTTTGAATAGTACCCCTACCCCTTCTTTTATAGGCTAGAAGGAGCTAGGGTTTTAGATGAACTCTCGGCCATGCATGGCTGGGAGTTCCAGTTAACTGACCCAAAGATTTTCATCCCGGCGGAAACTTTCCTGTTTTTGTGCTTTGTTAGGTAAACGCGGGTTGTAGTGGGCCAGCCAGCGTTCCAACACGTGCAGTATAAGGCCTGCCAGCATTCCAACGTGCCCAGTAATGGGTTAGGGCATGGGTTACTTGTTTTAAGAGGTTTTTTAAGAGTCTATTCAGCATGGCTCTGGCAATGAAGGGAAATGAGTTGGCTTGATGCCAGGTAAGCATGGATGGTGCAATTTAGGGTTATAACAGATGCCCCCTAATGTGTGAGGTCAAAAGAGCATCTGATGGCCGAAATACATTACCAATTCTTTACCAATCTGTACTGATATGCTGAATGAGTGAGCCCAGGAATCAGGAATCAGGAAGTGTCGTCTGCAAAAAGTATTAAATGTCTCACCAAGGCGGGCATACCCATGCTCAGGATAAATCAGACCATGGCTACCAATCAAATACACTGTAGATCCATGTCAAATAACTATAAAGAGTAGCCGCGAAGAATACACAGTGGAGCTACATCTCGAAATCAGAAAGATGTACATATAAAGTATCCATCTTCCAGAAGCTGATTTGGCCTGATGGTTGTACTTCAGAACTCGAGCAACAACTTCAAAATCTTCTAAACTCGGGTAGGAGTGTAATATGAGTGTATGACTGCACTACCCAGAGGTCTTCGACGGTTCGTCGGTTGTGGACTTGATAATCTTAATGATCGGACTGAAGGCTTTAGTGATTTCGACCAAAGACTTGATTGGACGTTCAGGATGGTCGGGTATGCGGACAAGAGACATATTGCAGAGGGGCTGACTCAGGCTAAGTAACAAACTTCCCTTGGACAATAGCATGACAAGTGATTAGACTCAGGCAGCATATCTGTTAATCATAAGTCTACGAAGCAGGAGGCAACGGAAACTCTCCATATGTTTGGAAGAGTAACCAAACGGTGGAGGACACAACTCAATATAGCGAGCAAAGCTTCCTAATGTCGTACTACATCCCAAAGTCTGATGAATCAAACGGACAGATGTGATTTATCCAAGGGTGACTCATGATGCTGCCAATAAAGAAAATACTTTTCCCATCCTCTTTTTGGGGTATATTTGATTTTTTTGTTCTTTTTTATGATTTTGAAAGAATAAAGGAATATTACGTTACAATGGAGGAATGAGCACAACAAACATACAATATCAAGGCACAAGGACAAGACTGATGTTCTAGGAAATGATACTCGGAAAAAATCCTCCAGCGACCAAAGGTGTTAAGACGCAAAGGAAAACTGTTACTAGACTGATAGGTAAGGTATGCGAATGCGGTTGACAGAACACACAATGTTAACGTCCTTCGATGTAAGTTTAACGAGCCCAAAGAAGGGAAGCTCGGTGATTTTTCATGTTTAGAGAGTCTGAAAAAGCATAAAAGGAAACTCCATTGGGGTACCTTTTTCATCAATAGTCTAGTCGGTTCGAAAAAAGGGGTAAACTAGCACCGATTAGACGTCAATTCAAAACCACTTTAACGAGTGTGACAAGGACAAGATCACTCGACTATTTTTTCAATTTTAAGGAGTCTGAAAAAAGCTTAACTATGGACTCCATCAGGAATATGCTTCTGGACCATTTTAACGAGTGTGAAGGAATAAGGTCACTCGACAATGTTTTCAATTTTAGGGAGTCTGAAAAGAGCTTAACTATGGACTCCGGGGGGGTTTCTTTTTCGTAAATTTAGTCCCTCAAGCCCGAAAAAGGAATAAAATCATACCTGAGGATACTCTTCTAAAGAATTGAAATTCGATAGAGTATTCCTTTGTTCGTACAGTTGACCGTCTGGACCGAAAAAGGGGTAAAATACCTCCAGACAGACGTGACTTCAAATTTCAGTTTAACGAGCGTGAAGGGTCACAAGATCGCTCGGTAATATTTTCATGTTTAGAGGGTCTGAAAAGGGCTTAAAAGGAGACCCGTTATGATTTGGGACTCTGGAGGGTAAGACAAAGAGTGAAAAAGACCCATGCAAATGAGGCTCAACCTCATATTCCGGAAAGGCTATACGGACTCCCGAGCCTACAGTGTTGTGAGAAACGGCATGGACACCATAATGCAACCAGGAACTACCTAGGGCATCCATGTTTTGGCAATCTCTACCACTAAGTTGCGACATTTCTAGAGCAGATATGATGGTTCTGTGTCACAACTGGGTGGGATCGATCCTATATCATAAGAACAAAAAGGAAACAAGATGCAACAGTGGGGATGAAATCCTACCCTATATGCTCAAGTTGATTTTTGAAAAAAAAATTATGGACCGTCCATATATATATTTTTTTATTTTCTGAAACTCAATGAAAAATGTCCCAATACCTGATCAAATCCCTCCCATATAACTCAAGAACCACTCAAAATGGTTTTTCGTATAAAGAAACTGATAAAAGGGGCCAAAAGGGTGACAAAAAGAGGCCAAAAAGTCTATAAATAGAAGCTGGCGGCTCATTATCACCATTGTTGATTTGGAAATTGACTCTGAAGCCAAAAGACCCCCTTTGCCAAAGATCGTGATTTCAGGAGCTACAGTGGATGAAACAGACTTCTGCTTGGACCAAGTAAGTACAAACTCCCTAGTATTTCAATTCAATCCTTAATTTATGTCTTTTAAGTTGTTTTTGGGGGTGGTCGTCGACCTCTAAGAGGCCGACCCTAGCAAAACGCAGGCTGTCCAGGGACAGCCCGTGGGTACCCGCACACAGGGCTAAAGCTGCGCGCGAGTACTCGCAATTGTCGCCTCGACAGCCCACGGGCTACTCCGCGTGATGGAAATTGTGATTAAATGAAGACTAAACTCCCCCTTTTTCATTGTGTGTTTGACAGGATGTATGTCCAGTGGAGAGAGAGGGAGCATGAGGCTGCCAATGAGGCAGTGGCTGCAGATCCGAATGTTATGGCCGTGCTTTCACAGTGTGGCTTGGTAAAAATTTTCCTGTGTCCATTCATGCGCGCTCAACCCAGGCTACTAAATGCCTTGGTTGACTATTGGCACCCAGATGTAGAGGCATTTATGATAGAGAGGCAATCCTTGGTTCCCACCACTGAGGATATCTATCTTTTGATGGGCCTCTCGAGGAGAGGGGAACCCGTTAACTTTCAAAACTTTCCTATGGGGCCGAGCAAAGTCTCGGAGTTGATAGAGGAATACTGTGTGGCTGGGACCAATCAGAGGACTTCTTCGATACATGTTAGTAGTATCACCAACCTTACTCTTCAGACTATCTTATCGCTCATTGGGCGAATTACCGGCTCCGCAGTCGTGCATCAGGCGTCGCGTGCACAGATGAACTATGCAATTCAGTGCATGAATGCACAATTTTTTTACTGGAGTACCACATTACTGGCAAGCATGACAGGTCAGCTAACAGCTTGCAGGCAGCGGACACACAGGAACTTCAGGTTTGGGACCATCCTGTATTCGTTCTTTTTTGAGAGAGTTCCATGTTTCAGTCCTCGGCTGACAGTACGAGGACATCTGGCGACTTTTCCTGTAGTGTGCATATGGGCAGCATTGCTGCCGTGACAGGGTGGTGGGAGGACCACAGAGGCCTTCAACGATGAATTTTTTGCGTGGCTGTCACGACAGATCCCAGCTATCGAGGATTACCCATATGCAGGGATAGATTTTTCCAGAGATCCAGCGATACCAGTGCCTCCTGGTGAGGAGTGAGGGGAGATGGGTAAGTCTCCACCTGTACAGTTTTTTTTGTTTGCATATGTAATTTTTATGTCTTTTTGATATATATATCATGTTTTTATATAACAGAGTTTTTGATGGGTGAACCTTGTGTTGCGTGTAGATGTGGGACCCATGCGACCTGCCGATTTTGCACAGAATAGGCGCCGCCCACGGCCAGAGGCCGCAGCTGCCGCCGCCAGGGGGCAGCAGTAGCAGGGAACCTCCCAGTAGGAGAGGCCGAGAGGGCTCTTAGGCGGATTGAGCGGAATTTCACTGAGCTCACTCGCACAGTTCCCATGGCGGAGATAGAGGACTTGCCACCTTCGATGCAGAATCATATGGTGGGGGTAACTCGGACATGGGTCCGATTGTTTAGGCGATTGGGTCGGGCTGTACATGATTATAACAGGGCCCATAGGCCCTGAACCGACTTGATACTTTTATGTGCCACGAGCACTAATATGTGTATATTTTTTGAGGGCGTAAGCCCAGTGACTCGTTATGGTTCCCACTTTTTGAGGCGCTTGCACCCATCTATGTACTCTGAGGATTTTCTGATGTTTATATATGGTTTTTTATTTCTTTTCCGTGTCTTTATGGATTATGTGTGAAAAAATGTATTTACATGTGTATGATCATGATCTTTTTATGTGTGAGCAAGATGCCAATCTAGAATGTGATTAGCTAGAGTATCTGTGATTTGATTTAGACTCCTAGGAACATGAAAATATGTAATATAATCAAAGTTGCGTTCCAAGAGACGTACCCTAAGGAATCGTCGGTGTAAAGTTGGGTCATGCACCCGGTATATTCTATTTAGATGTGACACAACCAATTGAGCGTCTAGATAGACCCGGAGATGAGAGATACCAAATGACAAAGCGTCACGAAGCAACTCAATAACTGCACTATACTCAGCAACATTGTTTGTGGTGTCACCTAAGCATATCCCTCCGAAAGATAACAACTGACCCTGTGGTGTAAAGATTACCCAAGCTGCAGAGGCAAGCCTCCACGTGTGTTGACTAGCACCGTCCACATACCCAATGAACACTTTGGACTCACTTGACATATGCCATCGTGATGAAAGATAACATTAATGACACGTCCATGACACGTTTTTCAAAAGAAATGTAAAAAAGTAATAGCACAAAGACTATACATATGTTACAAAAAGTTACCCACAGTGACCGTTCTATGAGTAATAATTCTTGAGGTAGAGCCCATTCCTAGGCTCTGCCAAAGCATTCCCTTCAAAATCGACCAGACGATAAGCGCCCTTTTTTAATGCCTCCTTAACAATGAAGGGTCCGAACCACATGGGTTTAAACTTTCCTGCCCCCAGGGGGTCCTTATCTTGGTCGTAAACCAGGACAAGGTCGCCCTCAGAGAAAACCCGAGGATGAACAGACCTATCATATTGACACTTAACCTTATGTTTATGAGCCTCGTTGGCCAGGGCCACATCGCGACGCTGTTCATCAAGCTGCTCAAGGTGTACTAACCGTTCTTCAAGCGGAGAAGTGTCTGGCAATAACTGTACTGCCAATTTCAGAGATGGAATTTGACATTCGATGGGCAAGACTGCCTCCAGCCCGTAAACGAGTTGGAAAGGTGAGAAACCGGTTGCAGTCTTAACTGATGTTCGGTAAGCCCATAAGGCCGAGTATAACATCAAATGCCAGTTGGATTTGGCTGAGTTGATGGTTCGCTGTAGCATTGTCTTAAGAGTTTTGTTAACAACTTCCACCTGCCCATTGGCTTGGGGATAGTAAGGTGAGGAGTGTTCTTGCCGTAACCCAAGCTTTGATGTTAACTCAGACATCATTTGGTTCTGAAAGTGACTACCATGGTCAGTGACAATCTCTCTCGGGACTCCGAACCGTGCTATAATATGGTTAAATGAGAAGAGAGTTGCAGTCTCTCCATCATCTTTGAACGTCGACGTAGCTTCGACCCACTTAGTGAAGTAGTCAACAACTACAATGATATAGCGGTGCCCCCTTGCTGACGGGGGGTTGCAAGTAGTGTAATCAATCCCCCACTTAGTGAAGGGACCGACGATGATAACAGGAAACATGGGAGCTGGATGTGCCCTCATCTTCCGTGAGAAGATTTGGCACGGATGGCACTTCTTGACCGACTCGATACAATCTTTTATGAGTGTGGGCCAGAAGTAACCTACTCGTAATATCTTTTGGGTTGTTGCCAACCCAGACAAGTGACCGCCATAAGCTCCTATATGACAATCATTGAGCACTATGACAGCCTCCTCATGAGTGAGACATCGACGCAAGATACAATC
Source organism: Picea engelmannii (assembly GCA_009831015.1). NCBI lineage: Eukaryota > Viridiplantae > Streptophyta > Pinopsida > Pinales > Pinaceae > Picea > Picea engelmannii. The sequence goes on along the minus strand of ML792112.1, from coordinate 171,137 downwards.
TACACCTCTCCGATACAAAGTATCATTGAGTATAAGATAGTTCTTGGCCTGATGGCGTATCCACCGATGCTCATCATGAGAAGAAGAGGTAGGACACTTCAAAGTCTGGAGATAGATCAGTATATCTCTGTACCAGGGGTCTGACTATTCAATCAAAAACATATCCCCCCGGATAGGCGATTCCTCAGGCACAACGTCACCTGACTCAATCGGAAGTTCCGAAATAAGTTCTGCGAAGACCAATGACTTCTTGGACTTTGCTGAAACGAAGTCTAAGTCAAATTCTTGGAGGATGACCATCCATCTACTGATTTTTCCGCCGATAACCCATCCTGTCAACATGTACTGAAATGGATTCACGGCAGCTACGACGGTGGTCTTACGAAACAGAACATAGTGACAAAACCGTTGAACAGCATGAACTGCTGCCAACGCAAGTTTTTCGAGATGTGTATAATTAATTTCCGGTCCTACGAGGCCTCGGCTCAGGGAATAGATCACGTATTCATAAAACGAATCATCTTACTGAACTAAAACCATGCCTATGGTTGACTCTGCGGCAGCCAGATATAATAGGAAATCCTTGTTATAATTCGGTGGCCGTAGCAGAGGTGCGGTTGTAAGGGCATGTTTCAATGCGTCGAAAGAGCGCTGCGCTGCTTCGTCCCAGAAAAAGGGAACATCTTTCTTCAGTAAACGCATGAAGCCCTTGGTGATTTTGGCATAGTTGGCGATGAAGCGTCGTAAGAAGTTCACCTTGCCTTGAAGACTCTGAAGTTGTAAGATTGTGTGTGGGGGGGAAAACTGGACTATTGCCTCCACCTTAAGAGGATCGACCATGATACCCATTGTTGAAACAATGAAACCTAACAAATGTCCTGACGTGACGCAAAAGCTGCACTTGTTGGGATTCAAGCGAATCCGGAAGTAGCGGCAGCATTCGAAGATGAGTTTGAGTTGTGTAGGATGATCTTTTCGCTTACGAGAGCGTGATGCTAAATCATCCAGATAGGCCTCGACGATATGTTTGAGGTCATGAAATGAAAAAGACATGGCCCGCTGAAAAGTGGCTCCAGCATTCTTGAGACCAAAAGGCATTTTGCGATAGGCGAATGTACCCCACGGACAAATGAATGCCATTTTGTGTTGGTCCTCAGGTTTGATTTGAATTTGGTTATAGCCCGAGAAACCATCCATGAACGAAAAGGCTTCACAACCGGCGCACTCATCAATGATCTGGTCGATGAATGGGGTTGGATAATTATCTTTTGGACATGCCTTGTTCAAATCATGGAAATCGGTACAGACACGAATCATGCCTTGTTTTTTATCGACCGGCACGGGGTTTGACACCCATTGAGTCAAGTGAATAGGGTATATGAACCCAACCTTGAGCAATTTCTCAACCTCAGCCTTGATAGTTGCTGCTTTCCTAGGATTAATTGGATGAAGTTTCTATCGAACAGGCTTAGCATCAGGATATGTAAGGATCTCATGTTCAACTATTTTCGGATCGATGCCTGGCATTTCCTCATAAGACCAGGCAAAAACGTCGCGGAATTCTTTGAAAAGATCCGTGTAAATCTGAATCTCTTCGGGGGAGAAATCCGCTCCGACGAAGACATTCTCCACAACGCCAGGGGTTCGGGAGATATTGATAGGTATCATGGCAGCGATACTCGCCATATTTCCCTCAGAGTAAATATCCTGTGTAGCTAAGAGGTTAATGGGACAAGGCTGATCTCCCGTCATGGTGATAGTGAATTCGCCTGCCTCGATTCGGTGTAACTCTGGGAGGAAATATGATCTGTGATGAAGATCTTCCCAGGTTTTGTCCGGACCAGTCATTGCTTCGATTATTGATTCATCAGAAGGCAAGACTAAATCTAACGAATCGGTATTGGCAAGAGAATCCTGAGCCCAGATAGGCTCAAGAAGTGGATCCAACTCTTGTGTGGGAGTCAGATCAGGAGTAGCTGAAGTGTGCTGGACCAAAGAGTACACTACTTCGGTGGCTGACAAGGGCATGGCCATGCCAGCGTGCCCTGTCTCATCCATCGTGGTTGATAGGGAAGGAAGAGTCCATGGATCCTGAAAGTAAGTCGTGCGAAACGACGAAACATGAAAGATCTCAGCCTTGTGGTGAGTTGATATAAACTTGACATCGCCATGAGGAGGTGGGTAATTGAAAGTACCCATCAAAGATGGGCACAAACCAACTCCTATGTTGACGACACCGGCTTGAGGATTATCAACCATGGGAACCGTGGATGCCCCCAAAGATGGGTCAGGTCGAGAGAAGGATAACTGATCAATGGTCACTATCCGGCCTTCATGTGGAAACAATAAGACTCGGAAGATTTTAGCGACCACCTCTTGCATTGCGTAAGTCCAACTACGACCTAACAATAGATTGTAATCGATGGGGGCATCAACTACCTCTACTTCGACGCACACGGTCTTCCCCCCTAACTGCACAGGGAAAGAAGGAATGATGCCATGCGGTCGGAAAGAACGACCATCGAACGCAGTGAGGAGAGTAGGTGACGGAGACAACTCAGGTTGACCAATGGCTTTCCAGCATGCTAACAACATAACGCAAGTCGAAGCGCCCTCGTCTACCACCGTGCGGAAGATATTTCGTGTAAAAGTTTTCGTGGGATGAGCCACTACTATCTGAAATGCCACGTGGTAAGGCAAACGAGGTTTCAATTCAGTCGTATCTAACATGATGGTACCCGGGTTACAAGTCTCAGGAGAGCCTAAAGAAGTCAACAAGGCTTTCCTCTGAGCAGGGCAACTTTGGAGGACCTCCAAAGTGGACATAGCACAAGGGGTTTGGGATAAATATTCCACCACAGAGTAGTTCTGGACGGCCCTTGCATTTGGATTGTGAGAAGCTCGCTTAAATGCACCCTTGGGAATGCATGTCATTGTTTCACCCAACGTCTTCTCAATCTGTAGAGGAAGAGATGGGATTTCGGCTTCTTTTCCCTTCTCAGAGGCGCTTGGTTTGCTATAGTCATGCGCTCTAGTCATTATGAAAGCATCACTTTTAACCATATATACGTTCACGAAAGATGAATTGTTTGGAGGAGGGAAGGTTTCTGAACTTCCCCCTTCAGCACTTGCAAAGGCTTGAGTTAAATTTTGCCCATGCTGAAAGGGATTAGTCAACACGGCTTGTTGTTGCTGAGTGACAAACTTCTGGGCCTCCGCAAGTCTAGGACATAGATGGGTCAGGTGGCCTTCCACACATAAGTTGCATGGATACCTCGCCTTCCTCTTTTCTGTGGTGCCCTCGCCAGCATTATCAGTGGGTTTCTTATCCCCCTTACTCTTCTTGCGTTGTTTTTTCTTCCCTTCAGGCTGTTGGGTGGCCTTTGGGTTAGTCGTCTGTACGGAGTGTACTTTCGACGTTTGAGTAGGAGGAGCAACCAAAGAAGTAGTCTGGCTGGCCGCTGAGTGTTGTATAGATAATTGTTGCAATTTCTTTGTCAATTGCTCAACGGGCTTGGTTTGTGCCGAACCAACGATACTATCAGCATGTGGTCTGGCTCTCTATCTGGTTTTATCCAGTATTGACCGTGGTGCATCCGGCAGGATGTTGTACAGTAAACCAGACTGAGAATAGATAAGCTCAAACTGTTGATCCCTCATGATGGCATCTTCCTCGAAGAAAACCCCTAAAGTTGCGATGTCTTTGGATAACTGCGGAACTAAAGACTTAAGGAACCACTCAAGTAGGAATGTTGGTGGAACGGGTACCTTGATAAGACTCTTTCGGCGTCGCCACTCTCGAATATGATCTGAGATATGGTCCGTTGTCGTCTGCTCGAAATTGGCTAGCAACTCTGTGTCGACGTTGTATCTCACAGGTAACTGGAAATGGTTAAGGAAGGCCATTTCCAGTTCGCCAAAAGAAGAATATCGTGAACGATCAAGCTCTATGTACCATTTCATGGCACTTCCAATAAGAGTGCGTTGAAACAATCACAGCTGAAAGGAGTCATCTTTCAGTGAGTTAGATGAACACCAAAGGTGGAAAGTAGTCACGTGATCACCTGGATCTTCGTTAGGCTTGGCATTGAACTTTGGAATGTCCGAAGGAAACTTCGTTGGCATAGGAGGCCAACGCGGATCGTGACAGATAGGATCATTTAATAACCGTGTCAAATCTGGCAAGTGTAACGTCGCCAAGAATGGTAGTTTAGGTTGCTGCTGATAGCCTGGATAAAAGGGTCCTGGAGTTTGACTGGCACCAAGTTGCCAGGAAAAGTTTGGCTGTTGGCCTGGGTTCTAGTAGACACCATGGCCCTGACCAGCGTAAGGGTTTTGCATTTGAGGAGACATCATTGGCTGATTCCCCATGAAGGACATAGGATGTTGGGCATTCATCGTGTTTGATGGACTTGGAGATGGATTACCCCATGCCGATCCTGATGGAAGAGGCATAGAAGTCTGTCTGGGGTTCCATTGGCTGTGGAAAGAATTACCCCAGAACGACATTCCATAGGATGGAATGGATCCTTGTGCTGAGTTCCAAGGTCCTGGTATATGTGCCCCCAACGCAGGAATAGTACCCTGTGCCGGAGTAGACTGTCCAAAAATGGGTGTGCCCCCAGATGGGAAAGCAGTGGATGCGAAAGTGTTATTAACAAATGTCTCGTTCCAAACAAACGGTAACGAACCTATCGACAAAGTTTGTGCAGGTGTTCCTTGACTCCCAGCTCCAGGTGAACTTGTGTGTGTAGGTTGCCCGGCGGATTGTTGATGCATACCACCAAGCGAAGGGGATGAAGGAGGAATATGACCTCCAGCGTAAGGAAAAGAATTGAAAGGGACAGGAATTCCCCCAAGTTGACCCTGCAGAGGAGCGTTAGAGCTCCCTGACCCCAAACCCAAAGTCTGTAAAGTGGAGTAAGTGAGTACAGGACTAGTACCTGAACTAGGCATACTGTATGAAAATGGAGGGCCTGTCGCACTAGGTGTGTAAGGAGGTGTGGCCGCCGCGATAGATGGGGTCGTTCCACTGTGCGACGTAGTTGCAGTCGAGACCATGGTGGCCCGGACCACCAACAAAGGCAAGTTAGGAGAAGTTTCTCCTGTGGTAGCAACAGTGATAGGAATGGAAGAATTCCTAGAGGAAGTAATAGAGTTTGGTTCCATAACTGGGTTAGGCACTGATAGGCTTTCGTAAAATTGAATTGGCACAATAATGTCCGGCCAAGTATCAGTGTTTGAGGTTTCAACCGATCCAAGGTTGGCGATCGATTCCTCTGGGAGTTGTTCGGGCTCAAAAGCCCTGGTTGCTTCGAAAGACCCTTGATGGTCTAGCTTCCGCCTCAATGGTGGCAGGGGTGGGTCCAATATAACCAGCGACAGGCCCAGAAGCCTTCGTGACCAAGGGAGCTCTGAATCCTCCACTGTGTGAGAAGATTCACGACACGCTAAGGTATTCTACACGAACAGATAGTAACACACACTAAAATAAATCCCCTAACAGGAAATCAAGAAAGCACTAAACTAGTTGGAAGAACAGTTACAACAACCAACACTAGAGCAACTTACCGGTGCAAGTGCAACTCGAATACGGAAGCACCCTTCGGGTATACTCTGCAAAGCGTGGCTCGATGTTTGTCCTAGGTACCACGGTATACCCCCGCAGTCACCTGTGTATTTACCTAGAAAAGATTGGCAACTAGTTTGCCAGCACGTGAACAGTCACCAGGCGGGTACAGTCGATAGTCGGGTAGACCACAATGAGCAAGGTATCAAGCCCGAAACCTGTCAAGGGTGTCGAGAGAAAAAGGTCCATAATACAACTGAGGACCTCGAACGGATTCGATACCCACGAAGCTCCGTGGCAAATTAAAATGACGGAATCCATTAACAAATCCTCGATATGTGTTCTCCACAACGCTCGGTCCAGCTTTGGAGGGGTTATCTCCGCTGCCTTTCCTTACGCGACCTCGATTTTAGCCCCTGTGTTAGAGGGGGGTCCCGGATAACTTTCCGTAACTGGACTTCTACACTCCCTATTGATAGAATCCAATGTTTGGTTTGAGTGGCCTTGGAGAATTTACTCTCCAACCTATTCCAAGGCCCTAGTCCTGAGCTAGTGTATGCACCCTACAAACAAAAAGTCTGATTGATTTTAATTAGCGTTGCTTTTAATGGGATTTTTAAATCACAAGGTATGAAAGTGAAACTGATGGTGTGTAACAAGACTCAAAGAAAAATGAACAAGAAATGCTTGGAAACAAAAACTTTTACAAACAATGCAAAAACCAACAACTTTTCAACAAGAAAGACTTCTTTTTCTTTTTCAAATTTACTAAGATTTCATGCAGTAAAGATAAAGGATTTTCGCTCTGATCTGTGAGCTACTTATACTCTAAATGCACTGCCAAAACTTATACAAAATACTTCTTCCTAGCTACCGATGCAACAACACAATCTTCAAATCAAGAAGAAAATGAAACAAGAAATTTTATTTTTTTTATTTAATTGCAAAATGACGCAACATGGGAAAATGATGACAAGCACAAAACCAAGAGAATGAAAATAAAACTCTAGCTTAAAGCACAGATCACAAAAGAATCAGGGAAAAGATGCGGAAAAGAAATCAAGAAAGCACCAATTCTAACACTTGCCTAAAAACCATAAAACAATTTTTTTCTCTTTTGTCTTTTCTATCAAAACATCAACTAAAAAACACAGGCCAAGGAAAAGATTCCCTAACCTGCTGACTGTGTAGCCCCAGACTCTAAACCCCTGAGAGGAGCTCTTCTCACCACAGGAGGGGATAACTGCCCCACCCAAGCTGAAAATCTTCCACTCAAGCCCGCGACTGTCACCAAAACAACGCACGTGCAAACGCGTGCTGAGCTATAACAGTGCGCGGGTACCCGTGGGCTAGTCTTGAACAGGACGCGGGTCTGTATAAAAGCTAAGATAAAACAATCACACAGGTAGCCCAGACCTGAAAAAGGCCACTGGTATTGACAACCAGGGTCTCTAAAAGGCTTGGATGCTCTTACTTTAACAGAAAAGGAAAATTTGCAAAAAGAAAACAAATGCAGAGAATAACCAATACAACAAGGTAGACTGAAAATAAGACAGTAAACTAGCAAGACCCAGACAGGATCCAGAAAGCCCCCTGAGAAGGTAAACTTCTGACAGGGAAGAGGGGACTGCCTCTCAAGCTTCTTGATTCCTACACGCTACTGAAACCACTGCAGCAAGCGTTCAAACGTGGGCTACAGAAGGTTAGGGCGCGAGTTACACGCGTGCAGGCCTTTTGCAGGCCGCATGTACCTCTTTGTGTCCCGATAATAAATGTCAAGCAACAGTCAAGGAAAAACTGGTATTGATAACCAGGTTCCCTGCTAACTTTGACCTAATAGACAACGAATAAACAAAGAAACATGATACTCAACTTCTTTGAACTACCCAAGAACCTTTAACTAAATCCGGGAAACCCTAAGAGTAAATCTCCCCAGTGGAGTCGCCAATTCTGTTGTGGAAAAATTGCACCCTACGGACTAACAAGCTAGGGCTTAAACTTGCATGTAGATCATGACCCTTAAGAAATTACTTTTGACCTTCTACCCCAAACCTAAAACCCTTTTTCACATGCAAACATGGAAATAATCAACTAACCTTTTTATCGACGGTTGGTGTAGATCCTCCATTGTGTTTTATCCCCTTGCTTCTACTGCTCCTTCCAAAAAGCAATCCTGCAATCAAGATAAAAATATGCATGCATGCTATTGTTCTACTAGGGGGTTAGATATTAAGCACAAATCAAATAAAACATATAAGACTCGAGCATTTGGGACGGGAAAAGTATATTTTTATTAATCTCAAGATGAATCAAATTACAATAATTATAGAGATCGGCCACCGTTCCTTGATCCTGATCTTGGGCTCCTCCTCTTATTTGTCCTCCAACTTCTTTGCTTGAATTCTCCTAAAGCTTGAGGAAAGGCTAAAGGGTTGGGACAAAACGGATTCGACAATTGGGCAGAGTTTCTTTGCTATGATTTTCCTCCTTTGAATAGTACCCCTACCCCTTATTTTATAGGCTAGAAGGAGCTAGGGTTTTAGATGAACTCTCGACCATGCATGGCTGGGAGTTCCAGTTAACTGACCCAAAGCTTTTCGTCCCGGCGGAAACTTTCCTATTTTTGTGCTTTGTTAGGTAAACGAGGGGTTGTAGTGGGCCAGCCAGCATTCCAACGCGTGCAGTATAAGGCCTGCCATCGTTCCAACACGCCCAATAATGGGTTAGGGCGCGGGTTACTTGTTTTAAGAGGTTTTTTAAGAGTTTGTTCAGCATGGCTCTGGCAATGAAGGGAAATGAGTTGGCCTGATGCCATGTAAGCATGGATGGTGGAATTTAGGGTTATAACAGCCATGCATCTAGAAGCAGTGAAAAGCAAATGTATCTCTTATCTGTAGACTAGTCGATGGTTTTTTATTATGGATATTTTTATTCAAATGGTAGTTGATATATGTGTAAAAGACATTTTAGCGGATTGGCATCATGCTCTTGGATTTGGGGCAATCTCAACTTTGTGATCTATTTATCTTTGGAAAATTTTCTAGTCAAAATAATTTTTACTTGGCCATTTCTTAGGTTGGACGAAAGGTTTTTCTATATACATATCTTCTCCATCCACACAACTATGCCTCTCACATAGTAGAAAATTAGTCTTTTTTCAATGCATGTACAAAGAATTCATAGAATATGGTCTTCTGCATTCACTTGGAAGGAGTTCTAAATCAATACCTTTTGCTTGAAAATTTAACAAAATTAATTTATGAAAAATGAAGATATCATCCAAATTACATCCCCTATCACAATTCGTCGTGTTGTAGAATTTCACTTTATTTTCAACCTAATGTGTCAATTTTATTTTCGTGGAACCTTGTGGGACCTGATTGACTTCGTTGTGTTGTAGAATTTCACTTTATTTTCAACCTAATGTGTCAATTTTATTTTTGTGGAACCTTGTGGGACCTCGTTTACTTCGTATAGCCATCCATCAACATTTATACACGGGCTTCGTGTAGCCCAATCAACATTTATTCCCATAGTTTTCCAATCAGCCCTTGTCCTCAACGTGTGATGACAGGATATCCCTCATTTATCATGAAGATTGGCTTGTAGATATTTTTGGGGGTTTTGGGACTTAGTACTAAATAAATTTAATAAGGACCCCACAAGGAAGGGACTGTGTTTAAAAGGGTTGGAAGCTCACGTTCAAGCCGGAACAAGTTTCATCAACCAAGTCTCTCATGTTGTTTGTTCGATTGGGGTGGAAGTTCTTGGTTCCACTGTTGAGAACACACTTCCCTCCCCCTAAACTTATTTGTTCATGGATAAGGGGCTCGATATTATTGGCCTCAGGGAAGAATCCACTCAACCATTGTTGTCGAAAGTTGACCCATTACATAGGAATAATCATTGCTCCCTTGAGATAACGAAGCATTTAACATGATCCATTAGACATGTCCCCACTTATAAAGAGGTCCTCTCAGTCACCCCTTTAATGGAATCTAACAAGTTACAATATCATCCTGGCCTTGTTGATAGAGATAATGTCATAGTGCAAAAAAAGATAGGAAAAAGAGATGTCAAAATTGGGAAAGGGGCAATAGATGGAGGTCTCGCACCTTTTATCCCTCCACTCTCTGGTGAAATATCCCATCATTTTCCTTTCTCTTCCCATAGGGACCTTAGACAAATGAAACCCTCTTCTAGGGTTGTTCCATGATTATTTTTCTCTCAATTTATGGGGTATTAGGGGCCCTAACTGATCCAAGTGGATATCGTTGGCCACCCACCTTTTCCGACTGGCTCAAAACAATTTTCTGGCAATTTTGGCAATTTACTATTTTTAGAAGGTTTTAACTTTCGGGACCATTTTGAGGGCCTAAATGAAGGTTTTTAAAGATTGAGGTTCTCAATGATATCCAAAGGCATGATTGAGCCCCCAAAATGAATCTCCTCGACGATACCTTTCCAACAAGCTATCATATGCCTAAAATGGAGATCGTATGCAAAAGTTACGACCCCGAGAAGTTGATGTACTAACTTACCCAAACGGGGCCCACATGAATTTTGGAGCTTCATCTCCTAGGGTTAGGTTTTTGGATGTCTAGGGTTTTGGGCATTCTTGTTTATTGTAAAAAGGCCTTCAGAGCCTCATTGTAATCATCTTCTTTTGAATTCGAGTAGTCGTCACATATCTTCTCAGAGATAAGCTGCCACCATTCTAGCGAGTCTTTCACTCTGTATTTTTACAGTCTCTGTACATTTATTTCATTAATAGAAATCATGTATTATTGTATCTTGTGTTTATGGTTGCATCTCTGATATATTTCTATTATATTATTGAATATCTATGATATCTCTGTGCATTTCTTTATTATATCTCCGATCTCATTTCGTGCCGAAAATAATCTGGATCACTAACAAAATTTTATCCCTCAAACATCAGATCGCATATGTTCAACCTGATATTATCTTCCTTCAAGAAACCATGGCAGTTAGTGATAAGGAAATTAATTTCTCCTTAAATGCTGTCCTTTTTGGGAATGTGTAGCTATGGATCCAAATGGTCATTCTAGGGGACTACTCTCTAGATGGAACCCTAGAAGTGATGACTTGTGTGCTTTTTCCACCAATACAGGTATCCTTATTTAGGGTCGGCTGAAAGATGTCACTAAGAAGGTAATAATACTAAAGTACTATGGCCCATATAAGGATAGATTGAACTTTTGGAAGCCCTTGCTGGACAGTGGCTTTCTTATGGAAGGGGGATTAATAATTCGTAGCGAATTGAACCTTACAATGACTTCAAGGGATGTATGGGGTGATCATGCTAGGTTGGATCCTTTGTCTACTTATTTTCCAAATATGTTCACATCTGTTGGTTTGGTTGTTGTCCCTCCCTGCCCTAATATTCCTACTTGGTAGAATGGTAGGTTGGGTACTACAGGTATTTCAAATTGACTAGATCATTTCCTCATAAATCAAGGGATGTTAGGGAGCTTGAGAAGATGTAGGTCATGGACTTTAAACTCAACACTCTCATATCATAATCCTATTTGTCTTCAAATTGATGAGTCCTTTGATTAGACCTTCTCATCCTTTAAATTTAATAAGGCCTAGTTGATTGAACCATATTTCATCACTTTAGTCCGATCAACCTGGAGTTCTATGGATCAATGGGAGAACACTTTAGCGATGAGATTAATAGTCGAGAAGCTTAAAAAACTCAAAGAAGAAGTGATAAAGTTGTCGACTGAGAAAAATAAGAAGATAAAATATGAAATTTGTTAGATTGACATGAAATTGGGAGAGACCTTTAGAAATTTTCCTTCTCAATTATTCTCTATAACAGATAAAGAACTTATTAGTTCCTTAGAGAAGCGAAAAGTGGATATTTTAAGGTTGGATGAAGAAACATGGAGTCTTATAAGTCAGTCCATTTGGCTCCAAAGTGTGGATAAGAACATGTTGGCGTTCGGAAGTCACTCCTGGATTGCTAGCAGGAGCAGAGCCCGAAGCCCATCAGTTTTATGTCACGGTTTGTTTAAAGGGTGATCAAATGGAGGAAAACTCAGAAAAGCATCGTGTCAACTTAGAAACCAGACCAGGCATGCATGAAAGAGTGAGGTCTTGATAAACTCCAAACAGTGAGTCGTAGTAAAAGGGTGAGCAGGTGGAAGACTTATGCAAGAAGGGTGCAAAGGTCTATAATAAACATCAGGTCCATCACAGACTTGAGAAGAATGTATTCAAACGCAAAACCCTTTTACATTCAAACATGGAGAACTAGAGTGTACAAAGATGCCACGACAAATCCTTTATCATAACATAACTGCAACAATCCACGTGAATCATTCAACTGTGAACACTCCGGCATGAGATGAAACAAAGATGAAAAAAGGAGAACTGTTTGTTATAAACCAAGAAGTCTCAAACACAGAGGCATAACCAGGAAACCAGAGTATCACTGAAACTTTACAGTCGGGAGCTTAGCTCTACCATCGATAGATACAAAAATGGAAAAAATGCCTACATATACTCAGAACAACAACAGCAGCGGAACCAAGAAAATGCATTGAAAGCATTGTGTCTGCATGGCTTCTAACAGTCAACATCTGAAAGATCGTGCAACTAATGTCAGACGCAATCTTAATTGTTTGACAGTTCCAACGGCGAATCGACGTGCCTTAAATTCATGGCCGTTCTTTCCCATTAATGCGGAGGTGATATCTAACCACCACCAACTGCTTCCATAACTGCTTCTTGGGATTGAGAACGACCCGGACAAATCAGCATTTTGGGATGTGGAGGGCATCTCACGCGGCCACCTGGAATAACTGACTGGATCAAGGATGTGCGGGGCGAACAACGCGGAAGGTGGGACGCAGGGACGGAGCGATGGGGCCGTGACAGCGGGGTGAGAGAGATTACAGGGAGAACACATGGTGAGATGCGATAGGCGAAGAAGGAGGAAGGATCGATGTGATGGATACTTTTAAGGGGAGGATGATGTGGAAGGGAGGAAAACGCGTGGCAGGTGATATATGGATGATGAGAAAACAGGAGGCTACGTAGACCATAGAAAAGAGGTGGAAAGATGACACATGTCAACAGGAGAAAGGTGGTCAGAAAATGATATGACGGGAGAGGGGCCCACACGTGCTTAAGCACAGAGCAGCTGAGGATGATGTGGGTCGTGCGATTGCCGTTGATCTGGGTGCTTTGATCATAGCCATTGGAAGCTGCACCTACGATTCCGGACCCCCCCCCTTGGCTTAAAGGTAGAAAGGCGGGGGGGGTCCGGAATGGTCTTCATCGCCGTCGATCCGGGCGTGCTCATCTTGACCGTCGGAGAGATGCGCCCCCGATTCCGGACCCCCCCCCCCCCTTGCTTAAAGGTCGAAAGGCAAGGGGGGTCCGGAATTTGCTGTGCGTCGTCGATCTGGGCATGCAAATCTGGACCGCCCGGTCTTGCTTGCTGCTTATCATGGGTGCATCGTCGCTCGAAAATTTGGACAAGTGGGTTTTTACCCCTTCATTTGCATTATATCCCCCTTATACAAGAAATATCGCTAACATTTGGCTCCATGGGGGATAGAGTCATCCATGTGATGCTCTAAGAACTCTTTTGCAGACTTAGTGCCTTTGTTGTTGGGCTATGGAGTCATTTATTAGTCTGGAAAACAAAACAAAAACAAAACAAAAATGAAACGAGCCGACTGCGGCTCACAGAAAACACTTCTTTAAGAAATGCCCATTAACTGGGCCACTAAACACTTCATTGCCTTCCAGATCCTGCAACCTGTAAGTGTTGTTAGAAAATGATTCAAGGATCTTGAAAGGCCCGAACCAGAGGGCATCAAATTTACTGTGTTTTCCCTTGTCCTGTCTGGGTGCATCCCATTTGAGCACCAGGTCACCCTGCTCAAACTCTTTCTTCTTGATTTTCCTGTCAAAAGCCTGTTTGATCTTCTGCTGACGGTTGTAAGCTCTGTCCAGGACCTGTTCTCTGATCTGTTGCACCTCCACCATCTAATGAATTCTTCTGAGCACATGGTTAGGTTCCCCATCATGGTCTTGGAGGAGATTTGCCACAGGTAAGGCAAGCTGAGTGGGGGAGACAGCTTCAATCCCATAAACAAGCTGGAAGGGTGAGAGACCCAGGGACCTCTTTGTTGTCACTCGATCGGCCCAAAGTGCGAATTTGAGCTTTGAGTCCTAGGCCCTTTTATTATCCTCTAGTAGCCTTTTGATAAGCTTGATTAAGCTTTTATTAGAGGACTCTGCCAATCCGTTTCCCTGAGGATAGTAGGGAGTGGAGTGAATCAGTGAAATCCCAAATTGGTCACAAAATTTGATCAGAGGCTCATACCAAAATGGGGAAGCATTGTCAGTGACTATTTTTCTAGGGCAGCCGAACCTAGCTATGATGTCTTCCAGGAAGCTGATGATGACTTTGTGAGAAGTGCTTCTGGTAGGGACAGCTTCTATCCATTTAGTGAAGTAGTCAGTTGCTGTCAAAATCCATCGGTGTTGACCACTTGAGGGGGGATGAATTTCCCCGATGAAGTCCAATCCCCACTGCTGAAAGGGCGCTGAGACCACCACAGGCTTCAATGGCAGGGATTTGAGCTTCTGCTTCCCTGAGAATTTCTGACATTTGATGCAAGCTCTAATTTCCCTACAGACATCAGGAAATAAGGTGGTCCAGTAGTACCCAGCTCGAAGGATCTTGTGAGCTGTGGTCTTCCAAAAATAATGGCCTCCACAGAGACCACTATGGAAGTCATTTATAACTTTCTGGGCCTGTTGTGGGTCCAGACACATTAGTAATACCCCCTGGGGGTCCTTCCAATACAACGCTTGTCCAATAAGACAATATCTGACAGATTTGATCTTTAAAGCTCTGGCTTTACCCTTTTCCATTCCATCAGGTGGTCTCAACTCCTGCAGGAAATACAAGATATCTTTGTACCAGGGGCATGCTGATAGTGGCACATTGCCTTGGGAACCCCTGTTGGATGATTCAGCTTGCTCATTGATAAGATTGATTTCCAGGGCTTTATAATTGGATTCGGCCAGGAGCTTGGCCAAGCCCTGCCCCTTTATTAGCTTGGTGGGCTTAATTTCTAGGTCGAATTCTAGGATCTTGGCGATCCATTTACCTCTTCTTCCGTCTATGTCAGGCTGTATAAGAATGT
>ML792112.1:124750-148758 GCA_009831015.1 Picea engelmannii | reverse complement strand
TGGTTGAGCTATACAAAGTATATCATGTGTAAATTATTTATTATTCATACGGTTAATGAGAATTCTTCCATTCTTTCTCTCTTGCTTCTTATTTCTCAATTTCTCTCTGCAAATGTGTGTGGTATTTTATAGCTAGATATATTATATGCCAGTTCAACACATTTACATGGTATCAAAGCCGACATACTCCTAAGCAAAGATACACCAAATTATTTTTGTAGGTACCAAAGATTGAAGACAACGGAAAAATGGAATCCCCAAAAGAATTCATTCTTACACCTTACAACTTATTTGAATGGAAGGAGAAGATGGGCATGCATCTTCAAAGAATAGTATTGTACAGGTTAACAATGAATATGGAGACAAAACCGACATCAACGATAGAAAAATCCAAGTATCTAAATCAAATGGATGAAGCATTCAGAACAATTTGCAGTCTCATTTTTCCCGATATCCTTTTTCACATATCTTCCTGTAAAACACCCAATGAAGCCTGGACCACCATGGAAGGGATATTTGGAAAACAATATGAGATGAGGGGACATATTCGCAAGGTGTAATTGCTCACATTGGATCCAAAAAGATTCGACAATCTCCAAGATTTATTTACAAAATACAAGGATTTACTGTCGCAACTCAAAGCTTGCGGGGTTGATAAATCTAAGGAGGAGAAACAAATGGTTCTCACCATTCTCTCCAAACTTGGTCCTGAATTCTCTGTGTTCATATCCACATTTATTTCAGTCAAATTTACCTCTGGAGCCACCTAGAAGATTCCTTCTCTGGAGGAATTTATCGAATCCCTCACACAAGAGCAAACCAAGCTCGTCAACATGGGAAAAATCAAAGGTCTAAAGGCGCATGCACTTACTGTGAAAGATGGAATCCATCAATATTAGAAATATAAATATAAATAAAAAAGGAAAGATCATGCAAATTCGAATAAGGAAGGGTAGTCAAAACCCTTCATCGATGCCTCCAGATCCAAAGGTGGAAAGGGAAGAAAAGGGCATAAATGCACATACTGCCATAAAGGATTCCATCCAAAATATGCATGCATTCATAAAAAAATAGATTTAATGACTCAAATACTTCAATAAAACAAACTTGGATATCGCATCCTCAAGGGTGCCAAGAAGAAAAAGCTAGAATATCAGAATCTGAAGAAAGGCAATTCTAGCCATGCCTTGATTGCCATCAACTCCTCTCTCGATGCTTGGATTGTAGATTCATGAGCATCACATCACATGGATGCCACAAAAAAAGTATATTATTCATTGGATGCATGAAAATTTCCTCCTATTCTGATGGGGGAAAACTCTCCAGTCAAGGTCACCAACAAAGGAAGGATTGAACTCACCAACGGAAGCTTCGAGAATGTGTTTCACATTCCAAAAATTTATGTCAATATTCTCTCTTTGTATTAGCTGAAGAATTTCGGAACCAGAAAGAAATTCATTTTTACACCTAATGCAGTGGACATCTATGACATGTAAACCAATTCCAGGGTTGCTACTGGTGAGGTAAATCATCAATCTAGATTGTATACATTTTCTGAATTTATTGAACTAGATTCATCTTTACTGCTTACCCATGCTGATGAAAGCAGTAGGATATGGCACAAAAGGTTCATGCATTTGAATTTCAGAAACATGCAACAACTTAGAAAGAAAATATTGGTTGATGGTCTACCAGACATTTATTTCTCCAAAGGAATCTGTGAGGGACATGTTCTTGGAAAACACCCTCAAGATAAATTTGACAAAGGAAAGACTCAAATAGCTTCCTCTCCTTTAGATATGATCCATAGTGACCTCATGGGACCTTTTCCAAATCCATAAATCATAAAAGCGAGGTATGTTATTGTTTTTGTTGATGATTTCTCATGTTTCACATGGATTTAATTTCTCGGGAAAAAATCAGAGGTCTTTCAACACCTAAAAGTTTTCAAAGCCCCAGTTGAGACGCAGTTAGGAAAGAAAATAAAAGTCCAATGAATTGATAACGAGGGAGAGTATGTCAATCATGAGATCCAAAATATTTTTCATGAGGCAGGGCTTCAGTTGTAGCACACAGTTCCTTATACTCTGCAACAAAATGGAGTTTTTGAGCGGAAAAACAGATCTCTAAAAGAGATGGCATCTTGAATGCTACATGCAAAGTCACTTCCATAGAGATTATGGTCCGAATAACTTAATTGTGAAAACTACATCCAAAACATATCTCCCCATAGATATGTCAAGGATAAGACCCCCCTACGAGATTTGGAGCAGCCTCAAACTAGAAGTGACCCACTTTCCTCTTTTTGGTCCACCCGCATTGGCCCAGATTCCCTATGAAAAGAGGAAGGCACTTGATCCACAGAGCACAGGGTTTATCTTTGTTGGATACACTGAGGGTGTGAAGGGATACAAACCTATTGATCTTTCCTCAGACTGGCTCATCATTGAGCGAAGTGTCCAATTCCAGGAAAGTGTCTCACATGTACCTCAACAGCCGCATGCATGCACCTTCATTCTTTCACCTGTCCGAGATGATGAGGCGCGGTCTCCACATGGGATATGGCTTTGAAAGAAGTGGATATATTTAACAACTTTTATGTAATTGGTTCTAGTTATATTGGCGCAAGAAAGTAAGACTGGGGCTATGGAGTCGATTCAAGAAAATGACAGAGACAAATGACTCGGTGACTGGACTTGAGAGGATAAGGCTAAGTGAGGAATAATCTTCAGTGTAAAATTGTAGTGTGTGGTAGGGAGAAAACACAGGAAGTAACTCGGAGCACTACCATGGGCGAATTCAAAGTTATCTTTTAGAATAAAACGTTTTGTCTAAGTGGCGCGAACAAGGAGTGTTGCATAGCGAATCCACAGGTTCGAAAATTCGTTCTGAAATAGACAGAAAAAATATATGAATAAATATGACAGGAAGCACATATGCAAAGAAAGAGACACAATACATATGAATGCTACAATTAGAATCTTTTCATTAAGTTACAGGACCTTTGCATTAAATTTCAGTCAAAAATGCAAATTACATACAATAGTTATCATCTACCAATTTTTCCAACCAACCTAGATTACATTGAAAAGATGAAATACATAAATGAGGGCGTCGCTTGGGCTACGCTGCTTTCTAACTGCTAGCCCTAAAACTAGGAAACTGAGTAGTATGCGTTGGAGACTCTTCCCATGGTGCTTTCCAAAAATAGGAAATAATCATGTCTTCTTACACATGACTATTCACAAATTTTCTACGAGGATATGATCATCGGTCAGGTCTCGATATGAGGAAAATACGTGTCAGTTCTTCCCTTTGATCAGATAACTGAGAGGATATGTGTCTGCCATGAATTTGATATATGCTATAACGACTTTGATTTATGTTGCACGCTCATTTGCTGGGAAAAATGTGCACGAAAAGTGGTTGTTTGATTTTCACGGCCGTTATCAAAATGGTAGAGTGCTTTAGGGAAACGTGTCCTTGAAAAACTTCCAATATTTGTCTTATGTTTGTGAATGTAGAGACGAATACCAACTAAACTTGTTTTTTTTACGCGTTGGTGAGAGCCGCGCGGGCTTCCTTCTTGGCCGCTTCACATTCCCTGGAATGATTTATATGTCTTTCCTCTGATAGCATCGGTGCTTCTCACAGCTGTACAATGGTGTCTTTCGCCTCTTTGAGATGTCTTTTTAGCCATGACACGTTCCCTTCGTGACCTTGCACTGCTAACGCTTCCATAGTATTTGTCGCTAGTTTCCACCTCAACTCCATGTTCCCCTGGTAGAGTTCAGCGATAGCTAGATTTTCCTGCTTCAATTGTTGAGATGGCTCTTGATCATTCACTCATGTGGTATCCATTTCCATTTATTTTCTCTTGCTTTCGCAGCTCCATCCCCCAATAGGCTCCAGCCAGATGCTGCACATGAGTAGTTCTTCGGGAAAGGATATGGCATGCATCTCTTCTGAAAATCAGGCTTCCCCATCTTCCTTGTTCTTCCTTGGCCTACCCATTCTCTGAAGTATTTTTTGTAGGGGAGACGAGGATTCCACTATCTTTCCTCCCTACGCTAGTCTTTTTGCTTCAGTTTCCTCTTGGTTTGATCTTATTGTCTCTGTGGGTAAAAGAATAACTCCTTTCATGTCCTTGGGAATGCTTGTTGCAGGTGAGAACGACTCCCAGTCATTTTGGGGCTTGGACCTGGCAATTCTGTTGCTCCGTGCACCTTTCCTTATGCTTTGGGAGGTCTCCATGGCACGACCAGTATGTATTCTGCACGCAGTGTATCCGACAAATGTATAGGGAGGGAAATTTGATCAACCTGGACTGGCAAGGGAAATTGCAAACAGAGTGCGAACTTGGTTTCATGACTGAAATGAGTGCCGAGAATATGAAATTTATAACAAGTCGGGTAGAAGGAGGAATCGTACCGGAGAACAGTGAATTCATGGTGACGGGATGTTTTGAATCGAATTGGAGATTTTCCATGGCACATCCCCATGTATAGAATACAAGCAATAAGGTTTGCAGAGCATGCATGATACGAACGCCGCGATTTTTCATTCCCTCGGCCTTCATGATGAACTAATAATAGTTGTTTCACTTGTCAATGCAACTTCCATTAACTACTTGACTCAACCTGGGGCATGTAGAGACTAGTTTCTTAATAGGACTCAACTCTTTGGAAAAGACATACCCGTACCACTTACGCAAGTTTTGACTCTGACATCCCTTCCCGTTTCCAAGGGCCAACCGACGACTTGCTAACTTTGACCCAACGGTGCTACATACTTGACTTCACATGTTTGGGTGCATGGGCCATACTCCAACTAAAACTAACTCTAAATGGAAACAAAAATGGCAACACTAACAACTGGCTCCAAAGGGGATGTTATCTTCCCTGCAAGGTAGCAAAGAAAAATAGACCATGTGCCTGACCATTGGGATTTTTTTGACCTTTAGACACTGAGAGAAATAAATCAAAGACAGAAAACAAACTAATCGTATCGACGCAGCTTCTAAAACTTCAACATAAACTTAGGGCCTTCACTCCGGGCTTTAATTTTCTGCTGACCTACTAGCTCGACGCAAAAAAAAAATAGAACGACTATTTACAATGAAAAATGACTTAAACGGATTTTATTTCATCTGATAATGCTTGAGGAACCTGTCATTTACAAGCCCCCGACCAAGGCATTATCCATTTAATCCTTCTAGGAAATAAGCATTGTTCCCGTAGTATGTGTTGATTTTGAAAGGGTCTGCCCAAAGGTCCTCGAACTTTCCATGCTTCCCTTTATCTTCATTTCTCGTGTCCCATCTCAACACAAGATCTCCATTCTAGAAATATTCTTGCTTAGAATGCTTGTTGAAGGATTTATTTATCCTCTCTTGATGGAGCTATGATCGATCGTACACCTGCTCCCTCACCTGCTGCGTGTGAATTAACTGATTTATTCTACTCTACGCAGCATTCGGCTCGACCTCCTTCTCTTGCAACAACTTTCTAACTAGT
Source organism: Picea engelmannii (assembly GCA_009831015.1). Taxonomy (NCBI): domain Eukaryota; kingdom Viridiplantae; phylum Streptophyta; class Pinopsida; order Pinales; family Pinaceae; genus Picea; species Picea engelmannii. Next base: position 143,242 of record ML792112.1, on the reverse strand, counting down.
GGCACCAGTGAGGTAGGGAAGATGGCATCTGTGTCGTATACAATATGGAAAGGTGACGTTGAGATGGACTTCTTGGTGGTGACCCGATCTACCCATAATGCATAGATAAGATTTTTCTACCAAGATTTCTTATTGTCTTGCAGAAGTCTTTTAATGATCCTAGTTAGGCTCTTATTTGAGGATTATGCTAACCCGTTTCCTTGTGGATAGTACACCGTAGAATTCACCAGGGTTATATTATAATCCTGACAAAATGTTTCCATATTCTTAGACTTGAATGCGGCTGCATTGTCTGTTATGATTTTGATGAGACATCTGAACCTCGACAAGATGTTTGTCTCCAGGAATTGGATGATGACTGCGTCGGTATCTTGCTTTGTGGGGATTGCCTCTATCCATTTCATGAAATAGTTGGTGGCCGTGAGTATCCATTTGTGCTGCGTGAAGGATGGCGGATTTATTTCTCCTATGAAATCTAGACCCCATTGCATGAAATTTTCTTCGACTGAGATCAGCTTTAGTGCCAGGAGCTACAACTTTATTCTCCCGTAAAAAATATGACATTCGTGGTAGTTGGAGACCTCTTTATACACGTCAATGAAGATTGTAGGCTAGTAGTAACCTGCCCTCAGGATTTTGTGCGCGGTGGTTTTCCAGTAGTGGTGTCCTCCGCAGTCACCTTTGTGAAATTCTTGTATGGCCCGCTTCGCATCATCCTCCAACAAACAACTCAACAATATTCCCTAGGGTCTTTCCAGTAGATTGAATTGTCCAGGATGCAAAAATTAACTGTTGTAAGATTGAGAAATTTGGCCTAGAGATTCTCCAACACATAGATGATGTCTGCATACCATGGAGAATCAATGAACTCCTGAGACACCTGCGTAGTCTTTTACTCTTGAGGGCATTCTGACAGATCAACAATGAAATTCATTCCTACAGCATCATAGTCAGACTGTGCCATTAACTTCACAAGGCCCTGACCCTTTATCAATTTTGTAGGCTTGATGTCAAGATCGTATTCCAGCATGGCTTCTATCCACTTCCCTCTCCTTGCATCAGGGCGAGTTGAGTCAGGATATCCTTTACTGAGCTGTTGGGCACATAAGAGATGACATGGGAGTGCAATATGTATGTCCATAACTCTTTAAAATCTTTCACTATGGCATATGCTTGTTTTTCCATGATGTCATACCTTAGTGGAGCGTCGTATAATGTCTGTCTGAAATAGGCTATGGGTTTTTCAAAATACTTCTCATCTTTCTGCAACAACACGCTGGTAATAGTGTGTTCTGAGGAAAATGAAAACAGGATGAAATCTTTCATAAAGTTCAGCTTGGCTAGCACAAGAGCCTTAGTCAGCACCACTTTAATATCTTCAAAAGACTTCTTGACCTCTGGGTTCCACTTGATATCGTTTCCCTTCCTGAGCATGCAAGTTATGTGTTCTATGATTTCTTCCAGGTTCGAGATGAATCTCCTCAAGAAGTTTAATTTTCCCAAGAAGGATTGCACTTATTTTTTACTATGCAGGGTGTCGATCTTCAGGATTCCTTCAACCCTGTTGGGGTCTATATTAATTCCTTTCTTGGAGATAATGTGTCCTAACAGCTTCCCTTCTTCCACCCCGAAATGTAATTTCTTTGGATTTAGAGATATGTTGAACTTTCTGCATTTCTGGAATACTTTCCTTAGGTGCTCGAGGTGTTGCTTGTCAGAGGAAAAGTATACCGTGATGTCATCCATATAGATTACAATGAACTTTTCCTTTTCGTCAACAAATTCTATGTCCATTTCCCTCTAGAAAGTGGCACCAACATTCATCAGACCGAAAGGCATCTTAGTGTACATGAAAATTCCCCATGGAGTTGTGAAAGATGTTTTTTCTCTGTCATCTGGGTGAACCATGATCTGGTTATACCCTGAAAAACCGTCCAGCATGGACATCTTCTGGGACCCCACTACCTTTTGCAGGATATAGTCCATTTTTGGAAGAGGGTAGTGGTCCTTAAGAGACACCTTGTTTAGATTCTAGAATTCTACGCACAGTCTTATCTCGTCACTCTTCTTTCTTATGGGTACCAAATAAGCTACCCATTTAGAGAATCGCAAAGAAACAATAATCTTAGCATCGGAAATATTCTTTACCTCCTTTTCGATCAGAGGCTGCAATAGGGGATTTATCCATCTCAGTTTATGTTTGAAAGGTTTCTGATCTTCTTTGAGAGGGATAACATGTTGTATTACATTGGTGTCGTACACCTTCAAATCATTGTAGCTCCAAGTGAAAACGTCTAGGAATTCCTTCATGAGATTGAAGTAGTCTTGCTTGACCTATGGACTGAGCGTTTTCGATAATTTTATCATTTTCAAATTCTCCTCAGTCCCGATATTGTAGTAGTCCACGTATTTTTCGCTTGCAGTGATCTTGGGATTTTTAGCCATGTCATTTTTTTCAAACAACTTTTACAGTGGCACTAACCCCTTCAGAATAATGTTATTTTTCAATTGTATTATGTCCCTTCCCACAATCTGGTATTGGAAAGGTTCATCATTACTGTGCACATCTGTGCTCCCATATTCATTGCAACAACAATCATCATCAATGTGAGTATTAGCGAACTCAATGCTCATCTGAAGAAATCTTTCTACCTTCTTGTCATCCTCAAACACCTGCTAGTATTTTATAATTTCAGGCACTGTCGGCCTATGCTTGACTTCAATTTCATACCTTTTGTTGGGGAATATGGGGATCTTGAAAAATGAGGCCAAGGTCGCCAAAGCATCAGTGATCTTGTTTTTCTCCCTCGGGATGGTAGATAGATCATACTCCGAAAATTCTTCAAGCAGGTCCAACGCCAAGTTCCTGTATGCTCTCAACCTAGGGTGTCTTGTTTGATATATTCCTTTAAGTTGGTTTATGACCAGTTCAGAATATCCATGCACTGCTATCCTCTTTGCACCTGATTCTTTCAACACTTTCAGGCCCAAAATCAACACTTCATACTCGGCCATGTTGTTGGTGCATTCAAACATGATCTTGTATGAGCACAACTTTGTTCCCACTTCAGGGAGGCTTACCCATACGTCATCCCCAATCCCTTCTTTTCTAACTGCACCATCAAAACTCATGTTCCACACCCCGTTTTCCACGTGGTATTTCGGGTCGGAGCACTCTGTCGTTTCCCACACGTTTTTCTCTACAGCTGTCATGATGGCTGTCGACTCTTCCTCTTCGAAACTCCGGTCATTGTATAATATAGAAGAACCAACCTCAATGTCGATGGCGTATATAGGATGGTTATTTGGATGTGTCTTGTTGCTTACCGTGTATTTCAACAACACTTCTTTGTACAATCGTCTGCCATGGACAAAAATGGGGATGGAGGCATATGACATATCCATCTGCAAAGTGCCCTTTGACTTCGCAACCCATGACCTTGATAGTAGCATGCCAAACTTTGGGGGTATGTCTGTGAAAACTACGTCCATAACCATGTTCTTTGAGGGGATTTGAGCCAATGACACAACTAGGTATTTGATGAGGCCCAAACACTTGAATTTCCTTGAATCAAAAGAGAAAAGGTCTTTGTATGGCCTCGTTATATCCAAACCCAATTCATCCATGATCACCTTTGGCATGAGGTTGTGTGACATGCCGAAATCCAGCATGGCATTATGCAGGGTCATTTCATGGACCTTTAGACTGACGTAGAATGGAGGGACGTCCTCAGTATCATTTGTCTTTTCAACGCACAGACCAAAAAGGATAATGGGGTGATCATCTTGAATATTCAAAGTATCGGGGATCCCTCCCATTTTCAGCATTTTGATGATTTTCTCCCAATACTCTCCCTTTCTAATAAGTTCATTGAACAAGACATAGACTTTTGTTTTGGCCATCTCATGTTCAAAATTGAAAAGGGGACAAACTTTCTCTACATCTTTTTCGCTTGCCTCCTGGCCTGCATCGAGATATCTCTTGGGGACCTCCTCCTTCGACTTAGTCTTCTCCATCGCATATTTGGTCACCTTGTCTGACCTCGATCGGCTTGTGGAAAGGGTGTCCATCAGAGGTTTCCTTAAGGGGTTCATTTTTTGCGGCTCGGCAGGTGCGTCTTTTCTCCGGAGGTTATATTTCTTATGGAACTGCATGATAGCGTTATGATAGCCTTTCCTGAACTCTTCTGTCTCCCAAGATGGAACATCATCTGTTTCAAGTATCATATCATCGTCTATCTCCAACACGAAGTCATCATTTTTTCTCATGTACCGATCATGCTCTCTCTTTGTCAAGAACACAGGCGGTTTTTTGTCATTGCAACAATGCATCTGGTATTCGAACACTTGATCGAAGTCGTCATCTGCGTAGTTGTTTTGGAATGGAGGTATTGTCTGCTGGTCACCTTCATCCCTATGCTCTTTCTGTTCCCTCTATCTGATATGAGGGACTTGAACCCTTCTGAGGTCCTGATTCCTAGGTTGTGGGTCGTTCTGTTCTCGGGCAAGAGGTCTGTTTCTCTTGGACATTCTCTCCATCATCTTCTCCATGGTCTTCATAATCATGTCGAATTTGTTGTCTGAGGACCGTAACGTTGATGGATGTGCATCTCCTTGGGGTCTCTTATCGCCTCGGTTGAACCTCGGTTTTATTTTCCCTGACACCATCATGTTTACTTCGACTTAGACAGAGTTACTCATTATAGCATCTAGACTTATTAATATTCTTTCTCTCAACAACAAGGCGAAATCATTATCAAAGGAATCTGCTTACCATAACTGTGTAGCTCTAAGGGCGGCTTGACTTCTACAGGGATTGAGTTGTACACCTTCAAGAAACGGGCTAAGAATTCCTGCACTTTCTTATCTAGTGCTTTCTTCATATTATTGTACTGTGTTAACAGTCGCAAAGGGTTTTTCTTGTCCCCCCATTTATTCAGGAAAGATGTCTCAAATGTGGTGAAGTCTTGAGTGCTCGCAGGCAAGTGGGATTTGAACCATTTTCTTACATCTTTTGAAAGGCTCTACACAAACAGCCTAATTTTTGCATCTGCATAGTCCACCTCCTCTAGGTCGATGCAATCATTAAACTAGTTTAGGTGTCTCAGGGTAGAAACACTTCCTTCAACGTCATAGAGCCTGATTCTCTGGCTGTAATTCCAAGGCAAGTCATGTAGTTGGGCTGATAGGATGAGGGGGGAGAATCTGGCAGCCATTTCTCTGGGGGGATTCACAGTTTGAGGGATATTATTTGATATCAGAGCTTGGAATTTCTTCAGGTCGAAAACAGTTTTGTCCAAGCTTGTTTATGACTTAGACCTGAAGAGAGTTTGCTCGAAAAATTCGTCAAAATCAAGGTCGTCAATGCTCTGCGTGTCATCTTTGGGTAAGGAAAGGCTTTTATCCAAGTAGTATAACGGTTTCGATGCTTGCTCTCTAGTCCTGCATAGAATCTTCTCGGGGTCGTACACAAGCTCTGTGGGGTTTGGGTTAGGATTTTCTCTGGTATATATCGTCTTTGGAGCCAGGGTTCCTGAACTGTGCTACTTGGAGCTACTGGTATTTTTGGACTGGATTCGCCAGGGTAAGGGTTTCAACCGGTACATATTTTTGTCCCTTTATTACCCTCAGGGGTCAAACTACAATGTTAGTCGTTCTCCCAGGGAAAATCTATTGAATTTCGTCCTCGACAACGACACCAGAATGTTAGCACTCTGTAAATCTGTTCGGCTGATAAACATACAATGAAGGTAACTTTTTCAACCATTTTTGAGACCTGAAACTAGCCTTTCGGATATGGAGAGGGCTCTCTTGAGAGGTGCAGTCTTCGTGCAGGATATGGATTTGAAATTAGTGGCTAGATTTAACACCTTTTATGCAATGGGTTCTGGTTATATTGACACAAGAAAGTAAGACTTTGGCTATGGAGTCGATTTGAGGAAATGACATAGAAAAATGACTTGGTGACTGGACTTGAGAGGATAAGGCTAAGAGAGCAACAATATTCAGTGTAAAATTGTAATGTGTGGTGGGGAGAAAACACAGGAAGTAACTCGGAGCACCGTCGCGAGCGAATTTAGAGTTAGCTTTTAGAAGAAAGTGTTTTGATTAAGTAGTGCGAACAAGGGGCGCTGCGCAGCGAATCCACATGTTCAAAAATCAATTCTGAAATAGAGAGAAAAATGATATGAATAAATATGACAGGAAGAACATACACAAAGAAAGAGATGCAATACATCCAACCGCTACAATTAGAATATTTTCATCAAGTTACAGGACCTTTGCATTACATTTCGGTCAAAAACTCAAATTACATACAATAGTTATCGTCTACCAATTTTTCCAACCAACATGACTTACATAGAAAAGATGAAATATATAAACAAGGGCGCTACTTGGGCTACCCTGCTTTCTAACTACTAGCCCTAAAACTATGAAACTAAGTAGTATGCGTTGGAGATTCTTTGCATGGCGCTTTCCAAAAATAGGCAATAATCACGTTTGTTTACACATGACTGTTCACAAATTTTCCACGAGGATCTGATCATTGGTCAGGTCTCGATATGAGGGAAAGATGTGTTAGTGTTTCCCTTTTGTCAGATCCCTGAGCGGACATGTGTCTGTCAGGAACTCGCTATCTGCTATAATGGATTTGATTTCTGCTGCACGCTCATTTGCTGGGAAAAATGTATGTGGCAAGTGGTTGCTTGATTTTCACGACCGTTATCAAAATGGTAGAGTGATTTAGTGAAACGTGTCCTTCAAAAACTTCCAATATTTGTCTTATGTTTGTGGATGCAGAGATGAACACCAACTAAAAAAAAAAATTCTACGTACTGGCGAGAGCCGTGTGGGCTTCTTTCTCGACCACTTCCCATTCTCTAGAATGCTTTGTATGTCTTTCCTCAGACAACCTCTATGCTTCTAGCATTTGTACAATGGTGTCTTGCGCCTCTCTGAGTTGTATTTTTAGCCATGACACTTTCCCTTCGCGACCTTTTGTTGTTGATGCTTCCATAGTCTTTGTCACTAGTTGTTGCCTCAACTCCATGTTCTCCTGGTAGAGTTCAGTGATAGTTAGGTTTGCCTGCTTCAATTGCTGAGATGGCTCTCGATCATTCTCGCCTGTGGTATCCATTTCCCTTGATTTTCTCCTACTTTTGCGGCTCGATCCCCCAGCTAGCTCCAGTTGGATGGTGGGCATGAGTGCACCAATATAGCACATGGCGCTTCTAAAAATTGGGCTTCCCCAGCTTCCTTGTTATTCCTTGGCCTACCCCTTATCCTAGGTATTTTCTATAGGGGATACGGGGCTTCCACTATCTTTCCTCCCTGTGCAGGTGATGCAAAGAGATCCAAGCTATCACCCTGCAGGGTCGCTCCACCTAGCCTCTTGCTCGTAGGACCGATTCAAATCCCCTCTTCGGCCTGAAGAACTCGAAGGTTCTTCTATTTCCCTATCGATAAATCTGCACCCACAGAAATCTTTCCCCCGAGGTCTCCCCTTTACAACCGGGAAATCAACTAAATCTCGCTATCTTGCGAGTTCGGGACTTAACCCCTCTAACTCTTCCTTTCAAATCTTGCAATACCCGATCTGGCGATACGGGTATAGGTTCTTCCACATGCAACCGTGGGCTAGGATTATTGTTAGCGCCTCTCGCAACTTTACGACCTCGCTACCTCGTGACCTCGCCGGTTGAACCGTAGAGTTTTCACCCTCCTAGTCCACGAGTCCCCAAGATGCGTGGTCCCACCTTATGCTCTGCCACGCGTCCACAAGAATCTCGGCTCCTCGACATTTTGTGACTCGGTGTCCACATGAGTCTCGGCTCCTCGGCACTTCACGACTCGTGAATCCTCTGTGCCACCTGTATTCCACTCGCGCTCCGCTATGGCCCACACTGTTCCAACTGTCAGAATATCACCTTCTCGCGACCTCGCGATCCCCGTGACCAAATTCTTGGATCTTTTCTTGCAAGGTCCCAAGACACGACCCCTCGCTCAGATCCAATGGTCCCATGTATTCTGGATCCAATGACTCTCCTTATCTCGCTACCTCGTGGCCTCGCGACTTGGAGTACCCAAATGTTGGACTCTCAACCTGCGAGATCCCGAGTTCGCGAGATCCGTCGATCTCTCGCCTCCTGTCCTCCTCAGATGGACGGCTACAATCCTCTCGCTCCTTTCGTCGCCTCGCGTCCTCGCACCTCGCGACTTTGCACACTCAATAATTGGGCCTTTATCTTGTGAACTCTCGAGATGCGAGATCACCGATCTCTGACACCTGTCCTCTACAGAGGGACGGTTCCTAGTCTTCTCGCCACCTCGCCACTCGCGAAGCTAACGGACTTCCCATTCAGATCTCCAATGTCCGAGTTTATGAGATGAGAGAATCTCCTTACACACGTCCTCCACAACGAACGGCTTTGATCTTATCGCATCTCGCTATCTTTCTACTCCTACTACACAACCTTTGGGGCTTCAACTCCCGAGTCCCCGATACATGAGATCACGTGTAGATATGATGACTTCCGTGACTCTGAATCAACGACCCTGCCTCTCTTGAGCTCCCAATTCTTCAGAATCTTCGCGCCGTAACCTCCTTGCACCTCTGCAAGATCTAACGATCCTCGTAACTTCACGAAATCTTCTTAGATGATTTCGATCGTCCGCTCTTCCTTGTATAACCCACGAAATGAGAAAAGAGTATCTCTTCACGAGATTCCTTCGCTGCTTCACCAACCTGCGACGCTTCTTCCTGAATTCAAGTCACGCTTGTCTACTCTGATATTTAGTGACTCAGAGGCCTACCCTTCCTGAACTTTACTAGATTACTTCAACCTCAACGAGGTCCTTTGCACGCACTCCTTGCAGAAAACCTGTGAACACTTCAACTGTTCGAGCTTCATTTGAATCTGCGCTCACCTGCAGCAGCAGTCCTCCAAAGCTTCTACTCAGATTCACAACTGAGACTTCCTTCCTTAGTCTGCGCACTCCTTGCAGGGCTCGATGCCTAACTGCACCTTCACAATGAATGAGAACAAAAGTTATCTCTCTCTGAGCCTTCTGTCAATGCACTCTCTTGCGGACGACTTCAACTGCACTCCTTGTAGGAATCCTTGCTCAAGCAGAGAAATGATTGTAACTCATTCACTTCCTCTCAGAATTCTATCTTAATACATGAACTCACACACAAAATAGAACAACAATGCATAACAGGAAGTAAATATTCATAAGTCAAGCATTTAACACACATACACAGAGAATAACACAACAACCATGAATCTGAATCAACTTCTTCTATTAATTCCATATCTATACATGGGTGTTCTTCTACAGCTCCCTGTTATTCGCCTATGCTCTCTATTCTTCTAACCCTTCCTGAATCGATAATAATACAACAATACAATGAGGGTGTCTATGTTCGGTTTTTTTCCTCTTTCTTCTAGAATTGTCTAATCTAAGAATTCAATTCTATCTACCTGCAACTACTACTATAAATGCCTCTATCTATCTCATACAAGAGCGTATGGCTCGAGGTCTAATTACATTCTTTCCAAGGCGCCAAATTAAATGATCTCATTTATGTTTAGCGCATCAACTTCAAGGGAAAATTTAAAATTCAAAAACTTGCGTTGGACGTCTTCCAGCTGTCTCCTGCTTCCACGTTGGTTTTGCTTGTCGTAAGGGATGCTCCTGCATCATACTCCCTCGCTTGAAAATTTGCATGGGATCCTGTCCATGAGCTCCTGCACGGTATGTCCATGCTTCATAATTTCTCCTTCAGTCTCCCAGCTAGCATCTTCAACTGGATGGCCCTTCCACTTGACCAAATATTCAAAATATTCTTTCCTTCTGGTTTTCTTACCCACTCTTTTATTCAGTATCTGCTCCATTTGTGGCTTCTCTGCAAATGGCATCTACTTCTTCCACTGGATCTCTGGTTGTTCATCACTTTCTTCTCCTTCTTCATCATCTTTATATGGATATAAATCCGAAACATTAAATATTGGAGATATTCCGATCTCATCTGGTAACTCAATTTCATAAGCACTCTGTCCCATCTTCTTCAAGACCTTGCATGGCCCAATTTTCTTCATCTTCAACTTGTTGTATGTTCCTCTCGGGAACCTTTCTTTCCTCAAATGCGCTAGAACTAGATCACCAACTTCAAACTGAAGTTGTCTTCGATGTTGATCTGCTCTGCGTTTGTACTCCTGACTTGATTTCAATAGTCGCTCCTTCACCTGGATGTGAAATTCCTTCATCGCTTCAGCGAATTCTCCTGCACTAGCACTGCTAGTATCAAGATGTTCTGAATCCATTAATTCAGAGACTCCTCTCGGCTGCATTCCATATACAATCTGAAATGGACTTCGGCCTGTGCTCCTGTTCACTGAATCATTGTATGTGAATTCTGCATGTGGCAACACATTGTCCCAACTGCTATGGTGCTCTGTCACCAAGCTCCTCAACAAATCTCCCAGACTTCTGTTGACCACTTCTGTTTGTCCATCCATCTGAGGATGATAAGAAGAACTAAACATCAAATTAGTTCCTAGCTTATTCCATAATGTCCTCCAAAAATGCCCTATGAATTTTGTGTCTCTGTCCGAAACTATGCTTTTCGACAATCCATGAAGTCTAACAATCTCCTTGAAGAACAGATTTGCGATGTGAGTTGCATCACTAGTCTTCTGGCATGGGATAAAATGTGCCATCTTAGAAAACCTGTCAACTACCACAAAGATTGAATCAACACCTCTCTGTGTCCTCGGCAATCCCAATACAAAATCCATGCTAATCTCATCCCACGGCTTCTCAGGTATGGGTAATGGTTGATAAAAACCCGCATTTTGTTTCCTTCCTTTTGAATGCTGGCAAATCCTGCATATGTCTACAAACTTCTTGACTTATGACTGCATCCCTGGCCAAAAGTATGACTCGCTCAGCTTTGCAAAGGTTTTATCATGGCCAAAATGTCCTGCCAATCCTCCACTGTGCTTTTCCTTCAACAAGTTCTCCCTCATGGAGTAATTTGGAATACACAGTTGATTTCCTTTGAACAACAATCTGTCCTGGATCACATACTCTATCCACTGACTTTTGTCTCTGAGAACTGGATTCTCAGCTGCTTCATAAGCTTCCTTAAAATCTGAATCATCTACATACATGTCCTTAAGATCATCAAAGCCTAACGTCCTGACTTTGAATTCCTGCATTAGCAAACACTTCCTTCTCAAAGCATCAGCAACTTTGTTAGCAGTACCAAAAATATGTTTTATCACAAAAGTGAAATTTTGCATGTATTCCACCCATTTAACATGCCTCTGATTCAACTTTTCCTATTGAGTCACAAATTGTAGTGCATGGCTATCACTATACAAAACAAATTCCTTCGGAATCAGATAGTGCCTCCATTTCTTCAATGCATGTATGATAGCATAAAATTCTTTATCATATGTGGAGTACTTTTCTTTTGCCTCATTCAGCTTCTCGCTTAAATATGCAATCGACTTGTCTTCCTGGCTCAAGACTGCTCCTATTGCAAACCCACTTGCATCACATTTCACCTGAAATGTCTTTTGAAAATCTGGTAACACCAGAATTGGTTGCTCTGAAATCTTTCGTTTCAATAAATTGAAACTCTTCTCAGCCTCTTCCGTCCAGTGAAAATATTTGTCTTTTCTTGACAGTATCCATCATTGCTGCGTTAATTCCACTGAAATTCCTGATGAATTTTTGGTAGAAACTAGCCAGTCCATGAAAACTCCTCACCTCAAATACGTTCCTTGGTGATGGCCAATTCTTGATCACCTCCACTTTATCTGGATCCATCCTCAGTTCATTTGCAGATATAACAAACCCCAAATAAATGAGTTATGTCTTCATGAATGAGGACTTCTTCATGTTTATCACCAGCTTCTCTTGCTGTAGTCTCTTCATCACAATAGTCAAATGCTTCAAATGTTCAGCCTTTGTCTTGCTGAAAACCAATATGTCATTCAGATACACGATGAAAAATTTCCCAATGAACTCCTTCAGGACTTCATTCATCAACCTCATAAAGGTACTTGGTGCATTCGTCAAACCAAATGGCATGACAAGCCATTCATACAAACCTTCGTTTGTCTTGAATTCTTCTTTCCATTCGTCACCTTCTCTCATATGAATCTGATGATATCCACTCTTCAAATCTATCTTTGAAAAAAAAATTGCTCCACTTAAGCAATCCATCAAATCATCCATCCTTGGCAATGGGAATCTATACCTGATGGTTATCTTGTTTATCGCCCTTGAATCAATGCACATCCTCTAGCCTCCATCTTTCTTTGGACTGAGTATTTTCGGAACAACACACGGACTCAAGATTTCCCTGACCAATCCCTTGTCCAACAACTCTTGGACCTACTTCTTGACCTCCTCATTCTCCTGCGGCGTCACTCTGTACACGGATTTGTTTGGTAAACTAGCTCCTGGTATGAGGTCTATATGGTGACTTACGCTCCTCTTTGGTGGAAATGAACGAGGTAGTTCATCCACTACAATATCAGCGAACTCTTCCAGCAGTACCTGAACTTCTCCTGGTAAATCGTCCACTCTTGTGCTAGTCAGAACAATTCTTGGTTTTATGACCACAAAGAATTGTGGATCCTCCTTCTTCTTAACTTATGTAAGAAGCTCCTTCCCACTCATGAGAAGTATTGTGTTATTTACCTCCAACTTCACCTCTTTATCTTCAATTGGACACAACATATGAGTCCTCCCATTCCTCTCCAGGGTATATGTATTTTTTCTCCCATCATGAATTACATTTCTATCATATTGCCATGGTCTACCCAGCAATAAATGACAGACATCCATAGGAATAACATCACATAAAATCCTATCATTATATCCTCCTATCTTAATGTCAACTAAGCACTGTTTAGTGACATTTACCTGATGTCCCTTCTGTAGCCATGAAACTTTGTATGGACTTGGATGATCAATTGTCTCCAGCTCCAGCCTCTCCACCATCTCGGTTGAAATGAGATTATCGGTGCTTCCACTGTCCACGATGACTTTGCATGCCCAACCTTTGGTCTTGCAAGCAGTCCTAAAGAGACTGTTCCTCTGTGCTAAATTCTCCATTTCCTTCTCTAGCGTCAAAAGGACTTTTCACATCACCAGTGATCTTCCGCCTTCATCGTACTCTGTCTCAACATCTCGCCTCTGTGCCTCGACGATGTGAGGCTCTCCTCCATCCTTTCTCCTATCTGGATAGTCGACTGACTTGTGCCCATCTTTTCCACATGTGAAGCATGTGATTACTACACCTCTTCCTCTTCCTTTACCTTTGGTATGAGGAAACCTATTATTATCAGCATATCCTCCTCTTTGCTCAGTATGTTGTTCTCTTTGCTCAGCATATCGCCCTCGCTGCGAAATTCCACCTCTCTCTGTCTGAGTCTGAGGCTTCTTCCAGTCATCCTTGGGCTTCTCGTATTTATCTTGGGCAACTGATTTGCCTTTGGGCTGACTTCTTCCTCAGCCCCTCTGACTTTGTTTACGGCTCAGCTTCTCCTCAGCTTTCAGAGCCAATTGGTAAGCATCCTCCACCATTTGGATGGTTGCCAAATTTAGTTCATCCTGAATTTCATACCTCAGGCCATTCATATACCTGGCCACCTTTTCATCATTGCTTTCACGATGACCTGCTCTGATATTCAATCTGTAAAATTCCTAGGTATACTCCTTCACTGTCATCAACTTCTGTCTCAGGTTCTGCATCCTCCTGAACAGAGAAATTTGATAGTCCCTGGGAATGAATTTTTCCTTCATCTTTGCAATGATCCTGTCCCAGCTCTTAATCTTATGCTTGCCTTGACAACGCCTGTCATCTTGTAGTTCATCCCACCACAAGGCTGCATGTCCCTTTAATCTCGTGACAGCATGTCTGACCTTCTTGTCATCTTCGATGTCTTCATAATCGAAGTAAGTGTCAAGAGCTCTAATCCAGTCTAGCATCTCTTCTGCATCCAGACTCCCTTCATAAGCTGGAATATCCATCTTTGTTTTCGAACTCATCTGAGCGATAGCCTTAATTAAACGCTCATTGGCTGCATTTTCTGCTGGGATTTCTTCTCCTCTATGTCCAACATCATCTTCAACTTCTGATTCATTGATATCTCCTGCATCAACTTTGTGCCTTTGCAATGTCTCCATGTCCTCCATTATGGCACGAAGATTACACACTTCTCTCTCCATGTTTGGATTCTGCACTTTCCTATCTCTGTCTCTGGACAATTCTCTTTCCCCCTCTGGATTGGGTGATTGTCTATCTCTTCTCCTTGCCGGCATGGTGAATTTTTCCTTTCTTCTGCTATAGAAAGCAAAGAAGCTTTTCTAAGATCTGATACCACTTTACGTGTGTATCAGAGTGCTCTTTATATCCCGCCTCTCTTGCCTGAAATATACAGACAAGAATTAAGCTCTGATACCACTTGACACAAAGAGATCCAAGCTATCACCCTGCAGGGTCGCTCCGCCTGGCCTCTTGCTCACAGGACTGATTCAAATCCCCTCTTCGGCCCGAAGAACTCGAAGGTTCTTCTATTTCCCTATCAGAAAATCTGCACCCACAGAAATATTTCCCCCGAGGTCTCCCCTTTACCACCGGGAAATCAGCTAAATCTCGCTATCTTGCGAGTTCGGGACTTAACCCCTCTAACTCTTCCTTTCAAATCTTGCGATACCCGATCTAGCGATACGGGTATAGATTCTTCCACATGCAACCGTGGGCTAGGCTTAATGTTAGCACCTCTCACGACTTCGCAACCTCGCTACCTCACGACCTCGTCGGTTGAACCATAGAGTTTTCACCCTCCTAGTCCACGAGTCCCCGAGATGCGCGGTCCCACCTTATGCTCTGCCACGCGTCCACAAGAATCTCGGCTCCTCGGCACTTCGTGACTTGGCGTCCACACGAGTCTCAGCTCCTCGGCACTTCATGACTCTCGAATCCTCTGTGCCACCTGTATTCCACTCGCGCTCTGCTATGGCCCACACTGTTCCAGCTGTCGGAATATCGCCTTCTCACGACCTCGCGATCCCCGTGACCAAATTCTCGGATCTTCTCTTGCGAGGTCCCGAGACACGACCCCTCACTCAGATCCAACGGTCCCCCTGTATTCTGGATCCAACAGCTCTCCTTATCTCTCTACCTCGCGGCCTCGCGACTTGGAGTACCCAAATGTTGGACTCTCAACCTGCGAGCTCCTGAGTTCACAAGATCCGTCGATCTCTTGCCACCTGTCCTCCTCAGATGGATGACTATGATCCTCTTGCTCCTTTCATCGCCTCGTGACTTTGCACACTCAATAATTGGGCCTTTATCCTGCGAACTCCCGAGATGTGAGATCACCGATCTCTGACACCTGTCCTCTACAGAGGGATGGCTCCTAGTCTTCTCGCCACCTCACCACTCGCGAAGCTAACGGACTTCCCTTTCAGATCTCCAATGTCCGAGTTTGCGAGATGAGAGAATCTCCTTACACGCGTCCTCCACAACGAACAACTCTGATCTTATCGCATCTCGCTATCTCGCTACTCCTGCTACACAACCTTTGGGGCTTCAACTCCCGAGTCCCCGATACACGAGATCATGTGTAGATCTGACGGCTTCCGTGACTCTGAATCAACGGCCCTACCTCTCCTGAGCTCCCAATTCTTCAGAATCTTCGCGCCATAACCTCCTTGCACCTCTGCAAGATCTAACGATCCTCGTAACTTCACGAAATCTTCTCAGATGATTTCGACCATCCGCTCTTCCTTGTATAACCCACGAAATGAGAAAAGAGTATCTCTTCATGAGATTCCTTCGTTGCTTCACCAACCTGCGACGCTTTTTCCTGACTTCAAGTCAAGCTTGTCTACTCTGATCTTCAGCAACTCAGAGGCCTACCCTTCCTGAACTTTACTAGATTACTTCAACCTCAATGAGGTCCTTTGCATGCACTCCTTGCGGCAAACTTGCGAACACTTCAACTGTTCGAGCTTCCTTTGACTCTGAACTCACCTGCAGCAGCAGTCCTCCAAAGATTCTACTCAAATTCACAACTGAGACTTCCTTCCTTAGTCTGCGCACTCCTTGCAGGGCTCGATGCCTAACTACACCTTCACAACGAATGAGAACAAAAGCTATCTCTCTCTGAGCCTTCTGTCAATGCACTCTCTTGCAGACGACTTCAACTGCACTCCTTGCAGGAATCCTTGCTCAAGAAGAGAAACGATTGTAACTCATTCACTTCCTCTCAAACTTCTATCTTAATACATGAAGTCACACACAAAACAGAACAACAATGCATAACAGGAAGTAAATATTCATAAGTCGAGCATTTAACACACATACACAGAGAATAACACAAGAACCATGAATCTGAATCAACTTCTTCTATTAATTCCAGATCTATACATGGGTGTTCTTCTATAGCTCCCTGTTATTCTCCTATGCTCTCTGTTCTTCTAACCCTTCCTGAATCGATAATAATACAATAATACAATGAGGGTGTCTATGTTCGGTTTTTTTCCTCTTTCTTCTAGAATTGTCTAATCTAAGAATTCAATTCTATCTACCTGCAACTACTACTATAAATGCCTCTGTCTATCTCAGACGAGAGCGTATGGCTCGAGGTCTGATTACATTCTTTCCAAGGCGCCAAATTAAATGATCTCATTTATGTTTAGCGCATCAACTTCAAGGGAAAATTTAAAATTCAAAAACTTGCGCTGGACGTATTCCAGTTGTCTCCTGCTTCCATGTTGGTTTTGCTTATCGTGAAGGATGCTCCTCCATCAGCAAGTCTTTCCGCTTCAGGTTCTGCATGGTTTGATCTGATCGTCTCTATGGGTAAAAGGATAACTCCTTTCATGTCCTTGGGAATGCATGTTGCAGGTGAGAATGACTCCCAGTCGTTTTGGGGCTTGGACGTTAAAATTTCGTTGCTCTGCACGCCTTTCCTCATGATTTGGGAGGTCGCCATGGTGTGACTAGTATGTATTCTATATGTGGTGTATCCGACAAATGTACAGGGAGAGAAATTTGATCAACCTGGATTGGCAAGGGAAATTGCAAACAAAGTGCGGACCTAGTTTCACGACTGAAATGAGTGTCGAGCATCTGAAATTTATAACAAGTCAGGAAGAAGGAGGAATTGTGTCGGAGAACAGTGAATTCATGGCGACAAGATGTTTTGAAACAAATTGTATATTTTCCATGGCACATCCCCACGTGTAGAATACATGCAATAATGTTTGCAAGGCATGCATGATACAAACGCTGCAATTTTTCATTCCCTCAGCCTTTAGGATGAACTGATAATATATTCTGCACTTGCCGATGCGACTTCCATTAACAAATTGACTTGACCTAGGGCACGTAGAGACTGGTTTCTAAACAGGACTCGACTCTTTGGAAAATACATACCCGTACCACTTACACAAGTTTCGACTATGACATCCCTTCCTGTTTCCAAGGGCCAACTGACCAATTGTTGACTTCGACCCCACAATGCTACGTACTTGACTTCACATGTTTGGGTGTATGGGACATACCCCGAATAAAACTGACTCTAAATGGAAAGAAAAATGGTGGCACTAACAGGAAGCATGGTTTATTTTTAAAAGTAGGGAAGTATTATTATGAGTTTATATTAGTTGAGGTATGACACAATGTGCTAGAATAGTCTTATGATGGTAAAATAGTAATGAGATACATCGAGATGGTTGAAAATTTTAACCCTGTCTTGAATGTAGTTAAATTGCGCCCCATTTAGCTAGATTGAATACAATGCTCTCATTATGTTTTCGTATAATGTATGACAATGCAAGTCAGATTTCGGACAATGTTGGATTTTATGTTTGGTCGAAGGTTTAGAATTTATTTATGTTTGCGCATGGGTTCCTATTGCGCTTGTCGCACTATGACGACATGATTCCTTAATATTGGATCATTGTGTGCATTGATCAAGAAGAGCATATGATAACCTGGCTTAGGGTCTTTCCCCTCCCGATGTGGATGATTTTTTTTATTGTAATTGAGGTTTTGTACATTGTATTGTAACGTTTAATGTGATTATCTCTCGCTCGCAGGGAAGGTTCTAGTTACTTGTGTCATTTGATGTTGTTTTGTTTGGTTGATTTGATGTTTCCTTTTAGCTTAGGAGGTGTGGTCTTGCTTGTGTCGGGCAAGATGTAAACACCTCCTTGTTCTTCATAATAGTCTCCAGCCTTGAGACCTTAAATGGTCAAAATCGATGGGAACCTTGGCTTGAGCGTTGCTTATGTGTCCTAGAGGTCCTAACCTTTGCAGGGTAGGACGGGCGAGTAGTCATTTTTGTTCTTCATCTGATTGAATGGAGTATGTTTCTTCAACTTGATTGATGTGCTAGTATTCTAGGTCGTTATGTTGGTATGCGACGTGTAGTGCGTGCATTTTGTTCTTCGTCG
>ML792112.1:113963-124641 GCA_009831015.1 Picea engelmannii | reverse complement strand
ATATTGTACTTGTTTTGCGTCGTTTGTTGTTATAACCATGGGGTTCATTACATTCTTTCTTCTCTATAACACTCATCGCATCAAGCGATAGTGTTACAGATATAAATAAAAAAGATCATCTTGTTTCCAAATCTTGTTTTCCTTTAACAGATAAGCATAAAATTATAGGACACGAACATATTAAGAAGGAATAATCCATGGTGCAGAGTCATGCAACCATTATTGAAACGAGCAATGTACATAGAACAATTCTATGAAGTGTAATGGTTTTTATTTGTTTGTGTCGTTCTTTTCAAATGAAACTAATCCAAACTCTATTTTTGTTTTGCAATCCAGTTTGTTTTTTCTCAATTCAATAGTTAACTATTTTAAATTTGTATGTGTATTACTTTGTTAATGAACTATCAGTCAATCCATGCAAGTCCAAGAATTTTTCTTCAATACATTGTCCATTCACATCTGACAGAAGGATACCTAGTATGTGTCATTCCCACATCATCTCGGGTGACAATTTCTTTTGTCCACCACAAAACATTCAATATGCATATGCCTTGGAGTTTGGACATAAAATATTGACAAACCCTAAATTTCCAACCCACCGCCCATAAGATAGCCACATATGCAATATGCACTTTGGATTATATGCACTACTATGCAATATGGATATATATTGTTTCATATGCATATAATTTACCAAAAAAAAGGTTGTTCCTTTTGTAATTGTTACAGAAATACCTCCTCTTGGGACATTGTTCTTGAGTTTCTTCTCCTACAATTTCTCTATTTAATTTTGATGTGAAAGCAATGCAACAAATGAAATGAACCATAAAATAAACCCTTATGTCAAAATCACATGAAATATACAATATTAATGAACGACAAAAGAGAAGCAAATAAATAATACACGGATAAAATTAGAAAAACGCACCTCTCTAATTCTCGTTCCATGTTTATTTATTTTCCCTATTTTATTTTTAAACTTTGGTGGTTGTTTTGATGTATTGCACATCGAAAAATTCAAATAGAAATGCAGATCGATGGAAGTGAGATGCAAAGACAATGCAAATTGTCGATATTTTATTTTCTCTGCAACTAGAATATCTCTTATATCAGTTGCTTGCAATGTCCAACACAATTTCTTGATCCAACACAGAAACAAGAACTTTTTAAATATGTAACAAGAATATGAAAACATGTTTTCGTTCAGTTTATGTCATTCAKATGATGCTTAAGCTATGTCTATAGCATCRCACAACCCGGGGAAAACAATTCCAATATCAAAACAACATATCTTTTTTTTTTATGATTCTCTTTGATTCCTTTTTTATCTATGTAGTTTTTGAAATAGCTTTTGACCAATTCAATCCACCCCTAAAAATGAAAAAATAATGAGGCACTAAATTATTTTTTGCATATATGATGCACATCAAGAATATTTCATCCAACCATTTGATTCATCAATACAATTAATAAAAGAGGACTAGTTTCCTTAAACATTACACCAATGCTAATGCAAATTTGAATGAAACCAAGTAACTACATTGTGCATATCGCACACACTATCAAACAAAAGGATGTGAATTTGATAAATTTTATTTTCCACTTATATCAACTAGCTTTAGAATAGGGGAAATGATAAAAAAAAAACCATTGAGCAATTGACATATAACTGGAATATTTTCTTTGCATCGCTTCTAGATCCATGCCATTTCCTCGTAAATTAGAGAAAACCAATGTGCCATAAATCAATGGGCTATCCTGAATATTATGACACTTGTAACAATACCTCACATGGAACTATTGGAAGTGAGGAGATGTGAAACTGTTATAATGAAGAGAGAGAAAATGTATCAGTTCTTCATACGAGATTTGAATATAGACCAAGTGATAAATAGATAAAGTACCAACTCTGTGTAACATACACATGTGTAAAAGTGTTGATGACATCGCTCTGCCAATTGCACACGTGTCTATGCAATCAATTGTACCAATTCCAAAACATAAGTGGCATGAATTCTCAGGACAAGGGTCAAAAGTGTAGAACCTCACACAAGGATTGAAAATAGAGCAAGCATTTTCTCATTCTATTTTGAATCCTCGTGCAGTCTGCATAACTATACTTGGTCTACTTAAGACAATATATTTTTAATGTTTGTTTGGAGAACCTGCATGGGTCATACGATCTAGGTGGATATCGGTGGCCACCTACCTATTCCATTGGCTTAAAACACAATTTTCCACCTTGGCAATCCTTCTACATTGTTTCGGGTCTTGAACTTCCACGACCATTTTGAGGCTCTAAATAACATTATTTTTATGTAGTCGGAGGCTCTGTCTTGGACCCAGTCGAAATGTGTACTCATCGTTTATACCTTTCTGATGAGGTATCGAGTGCTCCAAACATAGATCGTATGAAAAATTTATGCCCTTGGGAATTTGATGTATCAACTACCCCCATTGAAGCCCACAAACCTTTTGGCATTTCATCTCCCAGAGTTAGGGTTTTATATGTTTAGGGTTTTCTCATTAATTCTTTATGTTAAAAAATCATTTTGTGTCTCATTGCAAGTAAATCTTCTTTTGAATGAGTGTATCCATCACATCTCTTCTCAGAGATAAACTACCACCATTCTAGAGAGTTCATTTCACTTGGTGGTGCAACTTCCAAAAAATCCCTTGGCACAAAACTGATGAATGTTTCTTGAAACAGTCATTGGTGGCTGAGCTCAAATTAAAAGAGTTGATCCCAAACTCAGGATCTGATTCAAAAAACAATAAAAGGAAATATATCATTTATATAGAACCCAATACTACCATCATGACCCCAACAATCCAACCAGAAGAACCTAAGGAGCCTGAGGAGGGGGGGCATCCCTTCCATTCATATATATGCCAGAAGGCGAGCCCACTACATTTCATTATTGATAGCGGAATCTAAAAGAACCTAACCTTAGCAGAGGTTGTCAAGAAGTTATATTTGCTGACAACGTCACACCCGCAACCATACAACATTGGGTGGCTTCACCAAGGACGATATCTAATGTCATCCAGCAATGTTGTTTGTCCTATGACATGAATTCCTTCAAGGATGAGGCACAATGTGATGTTTCCCAATTGGAAGTATGTGATGTTCTTTTAGGATATCCATTTATGTGTAAGTGTAATGTTATTTATGATTCTCAACATCATAGTGTCATTGTTACTCTGGGGGATCATCTCTACAAGGTACCATACATAGTTTCGACTAGTGTCATGGAAAAAAAATGTTGAAAAGTAATCTCTGATACCAGAGATTTTAGCCTCTTCACAATACAATCAGAATGTGAAAAAAAGCACACTACGACCACTACAACCTTGGCCCAAGACCTTTCTATCTAGCAAAATTAGGTTGAGAAGATTGTAGAAGATCCTAAAGACATTCTTGTTTCACCTACATGGGTGCCTCTGCACTTCCCAGTCAAGAAAAGATATAACAAAGCCCTTGATAGCTCTATTGGCCACAACCCTTTTCAGTTGTTCTTGGGGTTCCAACCATTAGGCCCCATTGAGATAGCTCCTCATGTTTCATCTTCACCAACAGATTCCTTCCACACTCAAACCAAGGTAGATCATGTAGCTATATTGGTTGGATAGATCCAACCCCTCCAATAATAGGTTCATGACATCCTTCAACAAGCTAAGTAGGACAACTTCTTCAAAAAGGCCAACGACTCACCAAAGTTCAAATTCATCAAAATATTCCTCATATTTTAGGGGAACTTGACATAATGGGGACCATTGCTTCATAAGGGGGGAGGAAATATCCAGGTGGATATCGGTGGCCACCCACCTGTTCCATTGGATCAAAACACAATTTTCCACCTTGGCAGTGTTTCTACGGTTTTTCGGGTCCTAAACTTCTGGGGTCATTTTGAGGCCTTAAACGACATTTTTTTGATGTTTCAGGGCCTAAGTGAGAATGTTAGGCTCTGGCTTGGGCCTAGTCAAAATGTGTACTCCTTCGCTAGGCCTTTCCGACGAGGTATCGAGTACCCTAAATGGAGATCATATGCAAAAGTTACGCCCTCGGGAAGTTGATGTATCAACTACACTCAATGAGCCCACAAACCTTTTGGAATTTCATCTCCTAGGTTAGAATTTTGGATGTATAGGGATTTATCATTAATTCTTTACATTAAAAAGGCCTTTTGAGCCTCATTGTAATGATGTATTCTTGCGAATGAGTGTATTCATCACATCTCTTCTCAGAGATAAGCTTCCACCATTCTAGAGAGTTCATTTCACTCTGCATTTTTACAATTTCTACAACTTTCATTCATTAATAGAAATTGAGTATTATTATATATGTGTTTATTACAATATCTGTGTGTGTTTATTTGTAATATCTCCACCTTCATTTCATTCTTAGCATAATTTGAATCGTCACATCCCTGCATTACTACACTTATGCACCTCTGCATTTCCAATAGTTTTGTATCTGTGATTGTGACAAGCGACATAATTTGCAAAATATGTCACTGATTTATGGTAAATTGATTTTCTTTGATTTGGGAGGAAAGGCCACGCATCTAGAAGCAGTGAAAACAAAATGTATCGCTTATCTGTAGACTAGTCGATGGTTTTTTATTATGGATATTTTTATTCAAATAGTAGTTGATATATGTGTAAAAGACATTTTAGCAGATTGGCATCATGCTCTTGGATTTGGGGCAATCCCAACTTTGTGATCTATTTATCTTTGGAAAATTTTCTAGTCAAAATAATTTTTACTTGGCCATTTCTTAGGTTGGACGAAAGGTTTTTCTATATACATATCTCCGCCATCCGCACAATTATGCCTCTCACATAGTAGAAAATTAGTCTTTTTTCAACACATGTACAGAGAATTCATAGAATATGGTCTTCTGCATTCACTTGGCAGGAGTTCTAAATCAATACCTTTTGCTTGCAAATTTAACAAAATCAATATCTGAAAAATGAAGATATCATCCAAATTACATCCCCTATCACAATTCGTCGTGCAGAGTTGTAGAATTTCACGACAATAACTGACATGAATTCTCTACATGAACATTGGAAATACACAATACTAGTTGTGCTAGCGATATTCCTCTACCATTTTCAAGGTGCACAAGACATAGTTTCACCAAGTGACGCCATATGTTCATAGCTATACTTAGTCTACGCAATATGGTATATTTTTAACCCTTGTGCAGAGAACCCACACGGTCGATCCTCTCGCATTGCTACACTTCTGCACCTCCACATTTCCAATAGTTTTGTGATTTGACAAGCAACGTAATTTGAAATATATGTCATTGATTTATGGTAAATTCATTTTCTTTTATTTAGAAGGAAATGCCACACGTCTAGAAGCAGTGAAAATAAAATGTGTTTCTTATCTTTAGACCACTCGATAGTTTTTTATTATGGTTATTTCCATTCAAAAGGTAATCGATATATGTGTAAAAGACATTTTAGCGGATTCACATCCTACTCTTGGCCTTGGGGTAATAACAACTTTGCAATCTATTTATCTTTGGACAATTCTCTAGTGACTTGGCCACTTTTGAGGTTGGATGTAAGGTTTTTCTATAGCCATATCTCTTCCCTCTATACAACTATGCCTCTCACATAGCAAAAAATTGGTCTGTTTTCAACATGTGCCAAGAATTCATAGAATCCGGCTTTCTCCATTCACTTGGAAGTAGTTATAAATCACTTCCCTTTGCTTGCGAATCTGACAAAATCAATGTCTGAGAAATGATTGAGATATTGTCCAATTTACATCCCCTAACACAATTCGCCATGTGAAGGTGCAAGACTGCACGATGATAATCGACATGAATTATTCTCCCAAGCATTGCAAATACACAGTGGTGGTTATTCCAAGGATATTCCTCTACGAGTGCCAAGGTCTGTAAGACATTGTTGCACCGAGTGTCGCCATATGTTCATAGAAAAATCCTTCCGAAAAACTGGAAAATGCCCATCTTTCTGAACTATGCCTGCTTATACTATAATCAACCCACCCCCCTGCCCCCAAACAAAAAACAAATGGAACATTGTGCAAGGAACCAACTAAACAATCATGTTGACAGGCGTAAATGACACACCGTCAACTAGAAGGATAGATCTAGACCGGGGTTGTCTAATTAATCCAAGCCATTTGGTATGATCTATCTTGAGGGTTTAATGGCTCTGTTAGCCAACTAGGATCCTAAAACAAAAAAAACAAAAAAAAAAACTACTCTAAAGCTATAACTATAATACTATGTATATGAATCTAATTATTTACAGGTGTTTAAAACATAAATATGAATATGTGATTATGAAGAGAGTATTTGCAAATTGCAAGTTTTAGTGAATGTCTTGCGAAATCAATGTTTTTGTAATTGTTTATGAATAAAACTAACCTGAGATTACTCTCATACTGT
Organism: Picea engelmannii; assembly: GCA_009831015.1. Classification (NCBI taxonomy): domain Eukaryota; kingdom Viridiplantae; phylum Streptophyta; class Pinopsida; order Pinales; family Pinaceae; genus Picea; species Picea engelmannii. The sequence goes on along the minus strand of ML792112.1, from coordinate 118,204 downwards.
GTTAATATCCTATGCAATCTAGACTTCAAGCTATCTTTCCTTGTGCTAACATCTCTGGAATAAACTCAAGGTGTTTTTGGAAGCAAAGATTTAAAAACAAAGTAATAAACATATAGATCCAATGACCTTTTAATGATGAATGTTTATAGTAAAAAAAAATTTAATGTGAAGCATTCATTTGATACATCAACTTAAAATCAAACATAAATCATGATATTAAAGTGATATAAAAACGAGCAACCTAATGTGGCCTCAACTATATTTCATGGAAAGGGATCTTGTTGAGAGTAAGCTTCATGGAAATTTCGGCCTTAGCCGTCCAATCAGCCCTTGTCCTCTCTAGTTTAGTTTCTCCAACTCAACTTGTGATGTGTCTTTCACATGACTCAACGTTTGTGTTTATACACGGCATTTTATTTCTGTGAAGCTTCATGTGAAGCTTCGTGTCGCCCGCCATGTACAAACAAACAGTAAATCCAGGTTGATCCATGTCCGTTCATTGATCCACGTCATTATACTCAAACAGTAATCCATCTCATTATAAATGGATCCAGTCCATAGGATTCAGTCCAGTTTGAGTTTTTGCAGGGCCGTCCATAGGATTCAGTCCAGTTTTTTTCTCAGGACATCCTTTCTGGACATATTAAGCGATTGAAAAGCTTCGAAGGTAAATTTTATTCGGGAACCTATGCCCGGATCTGCAATCCAACTTTCTGTTTTCGAACATTTTTCTGGGATGCCCGGATGTTGGATGCCCAGATGCCCGGGAACCTAGTCTCTCCAATTTATATTTTATGATGGAAGGGGGCTCATCATACACTACTATTCAGTTATTGCAATATACTACACACTAATTCAGGATTTCTGTTTTTCGAACATTTTTCTGATTTCTTTTCGAACATTTTTCTGTTTTTGGCCATTTTTCTGTTTTTTTGCCGACACTAATTCAGGATTTCTTTTCGAACATTTTTCTGTTTTTGGCCACCACTTGTATCTTTCTAAATTAGAAACGGTACTAATTGTATGCTTTGCCAAATTAGGTTCTCCATGGCATATCAAGTGAACAACAATGGCGGTGTCTACTTCACTGGACATTATATTGTTAATGTGGATGTTGAAATCAATAATAATGACTACGAGTTTCTCCGCAGAAACGTTGTAGCCAACCGGAATGTACAGTTAGATCGACGCCATGACATAGAAAGCTTATTGTATTTTTACATTGGCGGTCATGGAGCGATTCTCAGTGCCGTCTTTTCTTTGAATGGGGCAGCTGGGTGGGAGATTTTGTCGAGTACAGTAATCCTCTCATTGCTAGTCTCGGCAATAATCATCATTCGCCTCGTCATCATAATTTTTGAGCAGTTCAATCGTATAAGAGGCGGAGGACAACTCCGCAATTCGCTGATTTGCAACTGGAGGTGGCTTGCACACAGAGTTGTATTTGTTGTGATGTTAATTGCCATATCATCATGCCTCTTAATCTGCTGCACTTATCTGCTCTTCTCCCACCTTCCCTAAATCCTCCATAAAGTTCGATATGGAGGATTTAGGGGAGGTGGGAGGTTGGCAAATTCGCAAATTGGTTGCGAAGGTGTACTATTATGGCGCAAATTGGTTGTGAAGGTGTACTTGTCATTTTTAACTGAGTTTTGAAAATAATCTATGCACTGCATTTTGGTTTATGTGTTTAATTTTTCATATTTATTTAATCTGATTAAAAAATTATTATATTGTCCAATTAATTGACACGTTTATGTAATTAGCAATAAAATATATAAAATATATAATTAAGGTAATGTATTGCCATATTTCTCACCTAATTATTTTTTTTTACCACTTCCTGAATTACGCATATTTTTTTTTAAAGGATGGATGGTAGTTGGCATCTAGATCGTGAGGGGCGTTTCATATTATGGACGCATACGCGGCATCTGGTTAGCTCGCGGGTGTTTCATATTATGGACGCCTTTCTTTGGCGGGCGTTTCATATTATGGCCTGGTATGTGGCGTCTAGTTTTTCATATTATATATTATTGACGCCTTTCTTGCAAAGATTGGACTTATGTAACCATATATTGCTATTGTTGTTACAACACTGATTGGATTAGAGAACGAGTAATAGAATCACAATTTATTCTCTGCGATTTAGAATTTTCATTTATTGTTTACCAGTTTGATTTTTGATTAAATTTTTTTATTTATAATTATGGACAATTTAAATTGGATTGGATTAGAGAACGAGTAGAAGCATGATTTATTCTCTGCAATTTAGGATTTTCATTTATTGTTTACCAATTCAATTTTTTAATTTAGGTTTTTGATTTATAGTCATGAATAATTTAAGTTTACACCAATTTAAATTCATAAAATAACTTTTAAGATAATAAATGAAGTCAGATTTGAAAGGCATGGAATCAGTTCCCCGCTATGCCTTATTATGTAATTGTAATAAGTGTAAATTTCATGAAAAATTTCTTGGGAATCTTTTGACATAAATTAAATCCATCTATAATTTAATTTGTGAAATTGAATGGCTCATTCATATTGGAGGAAAATGTTGCAATGGTAATTGAAGAAGCACCAGAAGCCATCGTTACACTGTTCAAAAAGCTAAAAAAAAATTAGCACGAAAAGCCATCGTTACACTGTTCGAAAAGCTAAAAAAAATTAGACAGGATTTTCTGGAGGTCCTTTGTCTCTTCTTTAAAATTGCCTTCTTTCATAGAAGTGAGGAAAACCCTTTCTTTTATCACAAAATCCAGTTGTAATCATATTGACTTGCCTCTGTATATAAATATACTTACTTTTGTAACTTGATAAGATCTTTAGAGCTTGGAATACACTCATAAATCAATGTGAAATATGAAATTCATTTATGAGAAAAGTTGGAGATTTGCTGAGAAAATTTACGGATTTAGTTAAAAAGATTAATCAAGAAATGCACTGTGTATCTGAGATTCTAGGTTATTCTGTATGTTTGTTTTTTTTTCATAAATACCAAGAAACTTGTTTTTTCGAAATATGTTCATTTAATCTTTCAAATTTTTAAAACATCTAAATGTTATTTAAACGATGATTTAAATTGTTTTTAAAAATATTAAATTATTAAAAAAAAACTTGAAAAAATGATATAATATGTTTTAAAAAATGATTGAGACATATTAAATTATGTAAAAATAATTTAAGACACACAAAGGCATATATATATATATATAAAGAGGTTTAATTTGGGTTGCGTCTTTTGGTCTTTTGGTTGCATGTGAATTCTAAAATAAATAAATTCTAGCCTTTTTTGGAAAGTAGTAACAAAATTCTAAAATAAATAAATTCCGGTGTTTTTTGGTTGCATGTGAATTTTAAAATAAATAAATTCCAGCCTCTTTTGGTTGCCTGTGTGGGAAGACAGTAGTAAAGAAATTCTAAAATAAATAAATTCTGTGGTTCTCGTGATGGCAGCAACCAACGATAATTGTAATTTAACCAGCTATAATTGTAATTCTTTGATATTCTCCATCATAAAAAAATGAGAATAAGTCTATTATTAACATAAAGTTGATTAATACAATAATTTTTATAAATCAATATATTGATAAAATATATTAATAAAATAAGTTTTGCAATTTTGAATGTTTTATAGTTAATAAAATAAGTTTTGCAACTTTGAATACTTTATGGTTAATAAAATAGGTTTTGAATTTTAGATGTTTTAGGGTAAGGGTTATTTATAATGATGATGATGATGATTAACGTCCATTAAGACCTAATTGGTTTATCGGACCTTAAGAGGGTAAGTGATTACTTGTGATTCTTTAGAATTTTGTTTCTGTGCTCGAAAAGCATTAAGAGAAGGTTTCCAAGATCACCATACTTTTGTTGAGTTAAGAGGTTAGGAAGGTTGGTAGTGTGATCAATATTTTGAAAATGAGATCTAATATGGGTATAGGNTGGACAATCTAAGAGAAAGTGTTTTTCATCTTCAACCTTCTTAGTGTCACAAAGGTGACACACTCTTTCATCCCATGGCGTTTTAGGAATTGACCAACGCCTAGTTTCACTATGGAGCTCGTGAGAATTTGTTCTTATCTTAACAATGCATATTTTTTTCTTTACACTTGGAAAAACAGATAGATAATTTTGATCTTCTAGATTAGGGTTGATTACATCTTTATAATACCTTAATTTTCTTTTTCCCTCTAACTCTTTATCACACCACATTTTTTCCTTAAATTTTGATTTGA
>ML792112.1:48363-102451 GCA_009831015.1 Picea engelmannii | reverse complement strand
CTGGGAGGAGGTTTCCATGGATTTCATCACAGGGTTACCAAAGTCTGAAGGAAAGAGTGTCATCATGGTGATTGTTGATAGACTGACCAAGTATGCACACTTTTTTGCACTCTCTCATCCCTTCAAATCTAGTACAGTTGCCATCGCATTCATGGAGACAGTTCAAAATCTACATGGCAGCCCAAAGATTATTGTAAGTGACAGAGATCCCATATTCACTGGACATTTTTGGACAGAATTATTTTCTTGTTTGGGTACTCAATTGGCTCAAATATCATCCTATCATCCTCAATCTGATGGAAAAACTGAGATAGTGAACAAATGTCTGGAAGGCTACCTTTGTTTCTTTGTCTCTGATAAACAAACACAATGGTTCAAATGGTTACCCTTGGCAGAATGGTGGTATAACACTTCCTTTCACACTACAACAAAAATGAGGACCTAAATGAAGGTTTTTCAAGATCGAGTTTCTCAATGATATCCGAAGGCATGATTGAGCCCCAAAATGAATCTCCTCGATGATACCTTTCCAACGAGCTATCATATACCTAAAATGGAGATCGTATGCAAAAGTTACGACCCCGGGAAGTTGATGTACTAACTTACCTAAACGGGGCCCACATGACTTTTGGTGCTTCATCTCCTAGGGTTAGGTTTTTGGATGTCTAGGGTTTTTGGCATTTCTATTTATTGTAAAAAGGCCTTCAGAGCCTCATTGTAATCATCTTCTTGTGAATTCAAGTAGCTATCACATCTCTTCTTAGAGATAAGCTGCCACCATTCTAGCGAGTCTTTCACTCTGTATTTTTACAGTCTCTGTACATTTATTTCATTAATAGAAATCGTGTATTACTATATCTCTGTGTTTATGGTTGCATCTCTGATATATTTATGTTATATTATTGAATATCTGCGATATCTCTATGCATTTCTTTATTATATCTCCGATCTCATTTCGTGCCGAAAATAGTCCAGATCACTAACAAACTTTTATCCCTCAAACATCAGATCGCATATGTTCAACCTGATATTATATTCCTTCAAGAAACCATGGAAATTAGTGATAATTAAATTAATTTCTCCTTAAATGTTGTCCTTTTTGGGAATGTGTAGCTATGGATCCAAATGGTCATTCTAGGGGACTACTCTCTAGATGGAACCCTAGAAGTGATGACTTGTGTACTTTTGCCACCAATGCAAGTATCCTTCTTTAGGGTTGGCTGAAAGATGTCACTAAGAAGGTCATAATACTAAATTACTATGGCCCATATAAGGATAGAGTGAACTTTTGGAAGCCCTTGCTGGACTATGCCTTTCTTATGGACGGGGGATTAATCATTGGTAGTGAATTGAACCTTACAATGACTTCAAGGGATGTATGGGGTGATCATGCTAGGTTGGATCCTTTGTCTACTTATTTTCCAAACATGTTCACATCTGTTGGTTTGGTTTTTGTCCCTCCCTGCCCTAATATTCCTACTTGGCAGAATGGTAGGTTGGGTACTACAGGTATTTCAAAATGACTAGATCATTTCCTCATAAATGAAGGGATGTTAAAGAGCTTGGGAAGATGTAGGTCATGGACTTTAAACTCAACACTCTCATATCATAATCCTATTTGTCTTCAAATTGATGAGTCCTTTGATTAGACCTTCTCGCCCTTCAAATTTAATAAGGCCTAGTTGACTGAACCATATTTAATCACTTTAGTCCGATCGAGTTGGAGTTCTATGGCTCAGTGGGAGAACACTTTAGTGATGAGGTTAATAGTAGAGAAGCTTAAAAAACTCAAAGAAGAAGTGATAAAGTTGTTGACTGAGAAAAATAAGAAGATAAAATATGAAATTTGTTAGATTGACATGAAATTGGGAGATATCTTTAGAAATTTTCCTTCTCAATTATTCTCTATAACAGATAAAGAACTTATTAGTTACTTAGAGAAGCGGAAAGTGGATATTTTAAGGTTGGATGAAGAAACATGGAGTCTTATAAGTCAGTCCATTTGGCTCCAAAGTGGGGATAAGAACACTAAGTATTTTCATAAATTTTCTGAACATAAAAGGTTGACTAATACTATTTGGGTACTAACTGATTTAGAAGGCCACAATTTGACTTCACGGGTTGATCTTAGGTCTATTTATTTTAATTTTTTTAGGACTATGTACAAAGAAGCAGATAAGGAGGATACACTTACTCAATTCAGAGTTATAAAGGATGTGCCTCGTATTTTCACAAATGAGGAAAGTGATGAAGTGGGGAAATAGGTTACTCTAGAGGAAGTAGAGGAAACTATTTCAAGAATGCCAAAGGACAAAAGTACTGGTCCTAATGGGTGGACCTAGGAACTATTCAAACATTTGTTTGATATTATGGGGAATGAACTCCTGGGGGCTATTGAAGAATCCAAAATATTTGGCAAAGTCATTGGATTATTGAATGCCACCTTTGTGGCCCTTATCCCAAAAGATTTGAAGCCTGCCTCTTTTAATGACTTCAGAGCCATTGCACTTTGTAATTCTGTATATAAATTAATTTCGAAAATTATTGCCAATAGGTTAAAAGGCAAGTTGGCTTCTAGTATCTCATCGAAGAATTTGGGTTTTTAAAAGACAGGTTGATTTTTGATGATGTTGGGCTATCTCAGGAGTGTATGCACACAATGAAAACTAGGAAAATGAAATCTCTCATTCTAAAGTTGGATCTTAGGAAAGCTTATGATAAGGTTAGCTGGCACTACCTTCGGATGATGATGATTCAAATTGGCCTAAAATGGGAGGTGACACAATAGATAATGGGATGTGTTTCTAGTGATAAATATGTAGTATTTGTTAATGGAACTCCGACCGATTTCTTCAAAATTCATAGAGGACTGCGACAAGGCTTCCCCCTCTCACCTTTACTATTCTTGTTGGTGGTGGAAAGTCTCAGTAGAATTTTGAAAAAAGGCTTGTACAGGTGGGAAATTCAAGGGTATCCAGGTTGAAAAAGGTATCATCATCACTCAAAATTTTTTGGATGATGTTTTAATTATTGTCTCTGGTTCTATTGAAGAGTGTCTTTCCCTATAAGATCTTCTGACAAGCTTCCATCAGGCCTCAGGTATGGAAATCAACTGTTAAAAACCATGTTTCCTCTCTCATAATTTAAATGATGATCTGCTTAATAGTGTTGGAGTTACTTCACACACACCTAGGATTTATTTTTCCTAAGGTTTTTCCTATTTTTATTAGTCTTTATCCAGTATCCTAATGTTTAGGGAGAATATTCCTCTAGGAAAATATTCTCTTTGGTTTTCACTTCAGTTTGACTAGTTGAGTGGAGTCTAGATGTTGCATTGGTTTTATCACCATGCAACATTGGGATCATCACCAACTAATGCACATTGTCCTTGGGATCATCACTAGACTAGTGCATTACCCTTGATTCCATAATCTCCTCCTCACTTCACTATGTTTCAGTCAGTTAACTGAAGAATGGTATACTAGTTAACTCAGCTAGGTGGCAGTTCACTCTCGTAACTGCCTGAGAGACTAGACTAGGTGGAAGTTCACTCCTGTAACTCCTGGTGTGTTTTCGTATCACTCTAGAATACCACTATGGTGCATTGGCTTCACCTTTAGTGCACATTGGTTGAGCTATACAAAGTATATCATGTGTAAATTATTTATTATTCATACGGTTAATGAGAATTCTTCCATTCTTTCTCTCTTGCTTCTTATTTCTCAATTTCTCTCTGCAAATGTGTGTGGTATTTTATAGATGGATATATTCTATGCTAGTTCAACACATTTACATGGTATCAAAGACAACATACTCCTAAGAAAAGATACACCAAATTATTTTTGTAGGTACCAAAGATTGAAGACAATGGAAAAACGGAATTCCCAAAATAATTCATTCTTACATCTTACAACTTATTTGAATGGAAGGAGAAGATGGTCATGCATCTTCAAAGAATAGTATTGTATAGGTTAACAATGAATACAGAGACAAAAATGACATCAGCCATAGAAAAATCCAAGTATCTAAATCAAATGGATGAAGCATTCAAAACAATTTGCAGTCTCATTTTTCTCGATATCCTTTTTCACATATCTTCCTGTAAAACACCCAATGAATCCTGGACCACCACAGAAGGGATCTTTGGAAAACAATATGATATGAGGGGACACATTATCAAGGTGTAATTTCTCACATTGGATCCAAAAAGATTCAACAATCTCCAAGATTTATTTACAAAATACAAGGATTTACTGTTGCAACTCAAAGCTTGCGGGGTTGATAAATCTAAGGAGGAGAAAAAAATGGTTCTCACCATTCTCTCCAAACTTGGTCCTGAATTTTCTGTGTTCATGTCCACATTTATTTCAGTCAAATTTACCTCTGGAGCCACCTAGAAGATTCCTTCTCTTGAGGAATTTATCGAATCCCTGACACAAGAGCAAACCAAGCTCATCAACATGGGAAAAATCAAAGGTCTAAAGGCACATGCACTTACTATGCAAGATGGAATCCATCAATATTAGAAATCTAAATATAAAGAAAAAATGAAATCTCATGCAAATTCGAAGAAGGAAGGGTAGTCAAAACCCTTCACTGATGCCTCCAGATCCAAAGGTGGAAAGGGAAGAAAAGGGAATAAATGCACATACTTCCATAAAGGATTCCATACATAATCTGCATGCATGCATAAAAAAATAGATCTAATGACTCAAATACTTCAATAAAACAAACTTGGATATCACATTCTCAAGGGTGCCAAGAAGAAGAAGCTAGAATATCAGAATCTGAAGAAAGGCAATTCTAGCCATGCCTTGATTGCCATCAACTCCTCTCTCGGTGCGTGGATCGTAGATTCAGGAGCATCACATCACATGGATGACACAAAATAAGTATATTATTCATTGGATGCATGAAAATTTCCTCCTATTATGATGGGGGAAAACTCTCTAGTCAAGGTCACCAACAAAGGAAGGATTGAGCTCACCAACGAAAGCTTCGAGAATGTGTTGCACATTCCCAAAATTTATGTCAATATTCTCTCTTTGTATCAGCTGACGAATTTCGTAACCAGAAAGAAATTCATTTTTACACCTAATGCAGTGGACATCTATGACATGTAAACCAATTCCAGGGTTGCTACCGATGAGGTAAATCATCAATCTAGATTGTATACATTTTCTGAATTTATTGAACCATATTCATCTTTACTGCTTACCCATTCTGATGAAAGCAGTAGGATGTGGCACGAAAGGTTCATGCATTTGAATTTCAGAAACATGCAACAACTTAGAAAGAAAATATTGGTTGATGGTCTACCAGACATCCATTTCTCCAAAGGAATCTGTGAGGGACATGTTCTTGGAAAACACCCTCAAGATAAATTCGAGAAAGGAAAGACTCAAATAGCTTCCTCTCCTTTAGATATGATCGATAGTGACCTCATGGGACCTTTTCCAAGTCCATAAATCAGAAAAGAAAGGTATGTTATTGTTTTTGTTGATGATTTCTCACGTTTCACATGGATTTAATTTCTCGGGAAAAAATCAGAGGTCTTTCAACACCTAAAAGTTTTCAAAACCCCGGTTGAGACGCAGTTAGGAAAGAAAATAAAATTCTTATGAATTGATAACGAGGGAGAGTATGTCAATCATGAGATCCAAATTTTTTTTCATGAGGCAGGGCTTAAGTTGCAGCACACAGTTCCTTATACTCCGTAGCAAAATGGAGTTTTTGAGCAGAAAAATAGATCTCTAAAAGAGATGACATCTTGAATGCTACATGCAAAGTCACTTCCATAGAGATTATGGTCCGAAGAACTTAATTGTGAAACCTACATCCAAAACATATCTCCCCATAGATATGTCAAGGATAAGACCCCTCTACGAGGCTTGGAGCAGCCTCAAACCAGAAGTGACCCACTTTCTTCTTTTCAGTTCACGCGCATGGGCCCAGATTCCCTCTGAAAAGAGGAATGCACTTGATCCACAGAGAACAGGGTTTATCTTTGTTAAGGGATACAGACTTATTGATCTTTCCTCGGACTGGCTCATCATTGAGTGAAGTGTCCAATTCATTGAGTGAAGTGTCCAATTCCAGGAAAGTGTCTCACATGTACATCAACAGCCGCATGCAGGCACCTTCATTCTTCCACATGTCCGAGATGATGAGCATGAACATGTCGAATCTTCTTCAAACAAGAATTCTAATTTAGAGGATTCTGATGATCCAAAGACAGAGTCAATACAGTCAGATGCATATTCAGTGCATCCAAATGCACATGCAGAGCTAGAGAAGAGGCCTAAGAGGGCCCATACTACTCTTCAGGATGAAGGGGATCTTGTTGGTGATCCAGCCAACACTAGGAGGACTCGATATGATTTCAAGGAGCCTCCTATTGCACTCACTACCACTAAACCATTTCCCTCCAAGCATCTTTTTTTGGTTCAGTCTTCAAATCCATAGTCTTATGGGGAGGTTGTTGTAAATCCCTTTTGGGAATCTTCCCTACAGGAGGAGTACAACTCCGTCCTTGATAACTAGACTTGGGATATGGTTCCCCTTCCTTCAGGAAGGAAACTTGTTAGGTGCAGATGGGTATACAGAACCAGGAGCACAACGGATCAACACATTAGAAGATACAAAGCCAAGATAGTTTCCAAAGGATTTCGGCAGGTGCATGGCGTTGACTATGATGAGACCTTCAATCCAGCAGCGAAGACGAATTCCATACATTTGGCACTTTACATTGTGAAAACCAAGGGATGGTAAGTCCATCATATGGACGTGAAGAATGCATTTCTTCACGATGATCTCTTTGAGGAGATCTATATGGAGAATCCCCATGGATTTATGCAGGATTCCTCTTTGGTATTTCAACTAAAGAAATATATTTATGGCCTCAAGACGGCTTTAAGGGCATGGTATGCCAAGATGGACTCCTACTTGTTGTCACAATTTTTTTTACGTTGTAAATCAGAGTTGAATGTCTACATGATCAAGACGATTGACTCACTTCTACTCTTAGTTCTATACGTTGATGATTTACTGATCACTAGTTTCTCGACTTCAGCGATTGCTACAATCAAGAGGATTCTACATGACAAGTTATTGATGATGGACATGGGTCCGCTACAATTCTTCCTTGGAATTGAGATCAATGAGGATGCATCAGGCATCAAACTATCTCAGATGAAGTATGCACAAGATATCCTTGAGAGATTTCACATGATAGACTGCAAGTATTCTCTGATTCCTTTCCTATCAGGACTCAAACTTGAGGTTGTTGGGGACACTCCACTGGCTGACAACACACTGTACAGAAAACTAGTGGGGAGATTTTTGTATCTCATACACTCCAGACCAAACCTCTCCTATGTAGTTGATGCAATTTCCAAGTTCATGCAGGAGTTGCATGAGCTACATTGGAAGGTTGCAAAGTGTATCCTTCGATAAGTACAGGGAACCATCACCTTTGGTATTCAGTTTGAAACAGACTCTACATTAGATCTCATCGGGTTCACTGATTATGATTGGGTTGGCAATAACACTGATCACAAGTCCACATATGGTTACTCACTCAGTCTTAGTTTTGGGCCTATTTGTTGGTCAAGAAAGAAGCAGGCTGCTATTTCTCTATATTTAGAAGAGGCATAGTACAAAGGGGTATTTAACATAACCATTCAGGCTATGTGGCTACACCATTTTTCTCACTAAGTTGGACATTTAGTTTCATCGATTGATTGTCATTTGGTGTGAACACCAGAGAAATTTGAAGTTCTACAGAGATCCAGTTCAAAGGCAACGGATGAAGCACATAGAGATCCAAATGAACTACATTCAGGACTTAGTACACGAGGGGATCATCGACCTACAATTCTGTCCTTCAGTAGAACAAATGACAGGCATCGTCACCAAGACCTTCACTGAGCAAAAGTTCCATTCTATATGAATTCGTCTTGGAGTGAAGGACACAATTGCTTAACAAATATTAGTTCTTCTTTTTACATACATTGTACCTTTAGTGGGAGGTTTTCCCTCATTCCTCACTTTATTTCAATGTATTTTTTGTATTTGGGTACCTAACAAGGCCTCATTATCGAGACCCATTCTTTATTTTCACCATAGTGATGTTCAGGGGGGTGTTGGAGTTACTTCACACACACCTATGATTTATTTTTCCTATGTTTACTAGTCTTTATCCAGTCTACTAAAGTTTAGGGAGAATATTCCTCTAGGAGAATATTATCTTCAGTTTTCACTTCAGTTTGACTAGTTGAGTGTGTTAGCGTCAGAAGTCACTCCTGGATTGCTTGCAGGAGCAGAGCCCAATGGCCATCAGTTTTATGTCACAATTTGCTTAAGGGGGTGATCGGATGGGTAAAGACTCAAGAAAATATAGCTTTAACTCAGGAAACTGGGCCTGGTATGTAGAAAGCAAGGGAGGTCTTGATCCAACTTCTGTCAGTAAATGGATTAAAGGGTGGTAGATGGAAAACTTCTGAGAAGGGCGAGCAAGACTGCCTCAGGCGACAGGCCTTTGGAAGCTTGAGGATGAAAAAATCATAAGCCAAGATCCTCTTGGTCTAGAGCTTCAAGGAGTTGAAGGGGCGACTCGACTGAATACTTCAATTCCAAGTCATTCAGTGCTGAGAAAATCATAGGAACCGATTAGAAACAATGCAACTATTACAGTGATCCAACCTACATCATCCTATAACAACTAAAACTCGACTGGATCCTCCAATTTTGAGTTGTTCTAACATAGTAAACAAAGAGATGGAAAAGAAGTTGACATCCATAAAGTAAGAAGTCTCAAATGCCTTGTACATTAACCAGAGCGACCAGTACTTTCATCAAAACTTTACAATCGGGAGCCTTGCTCAACCATCGATCCTTGCAAAAATGGCGAGAACGCCTACATATACTCAAAAAAAAACACAATAGCGAAAATGAGACACTGCAATTAAAACATTGCATCTGCATGTCTTCCGACAGTCTGTGCATGCAGACTCTGGATGATCTTTCACCCAAGACAGACACTATCAGATTTTGGATTGTCCTGCTGCAGATGAATCGACCAGCTTGACTCCTTTGATGGACTTTCTTTTTATGGCGGAGATGATGCTCAACCACCAACAACAACCACAATAACTGCTTTCTTGGGACTAGGGATAGCCTCGATCAACTCTTCCTTCTGGGATGTGGAGGTCTCCTAATGGTGCCACCTGGATCAACTGGACGGATTCTCTTTGGATGTTGCTTCGTTGGACTGCTATGAGGGACCCTGTGGACAGAGAGAGGGGAGATGGACAGATGTCGGAGGATGAGGAGAGGCTAAAGGGAATGAGCCTTGTCGCATGGTCAGGTGGAGAACAGACGACAGGGGGGGAGAATGATACAAAAGGTGACATGATAGGAATGGGGCCCTTCGTCAATACCCCACCATTCCGGACCCCTCCCTTTAATTAAAGGCAGGATGGCAAAGGGGGGCCGGAAATGGTTGAGATCCGTTGATCTGGGCACTCTAATCCTGGCTGCTAGAGAGCTGCATGATCAATTCCGGACCCCCCCCCCCCTCCGCTTATAGGTAGAAAGGTGGGGGTCCTCCAGAATATTCTCCTGACCATAGATCTAAGCGTGCAGATCCTGGCCGCCCAGATCCATGCCCCCTTTAAGTCTAATGCACCTTAGTTTCATCGATGGATGGACGACTGAGATGACTTCGGTGCTTTCACTATGAAATTCCCAAAAGGCCCCACCTATGGCTCATATCTTGTGTTGTGTGTCCTTCAGATGGACGGTCCCAATTCTTTCGAGATTTCTGGCACCGACGGTTCACGATGCAACGCTTCTCAAAATCCTAATGGACCAAACTGTGAAAGCACGAATGTATGTTGCGTGTCCTCCAGAGGAATGGTCGAGATGGAATTTGATGTTAGAAGAGGGTTGCCTCCATTATCAGGCTCTCTTGACGTGACCTGGCGCTAGGACTGTGGGCTCGGCTTTGAAGGGCGCTTATCGACATTTCGGGGTTCGGGGTTTTGAGATGTAAAATGACAAGCTCTTACCCCTTGAATCCCCGACTGCCGACATGACATGATCACACACCACATGTCCTTTTGGATGGACGGTCGAGATCCTTCATGAATGTATATGGACACTACCCATCGTGCTAATTCCGGTGCAACTTCGCTAACCACGATTTCCTGTCGACCGTCGATCTGCTTCTATGGACGAATCTGGGCTGTTGACAACATAATTTCGCCCGCTCACTTGATTTTTAGCCTGAAATGGGGCTTTACATGCTATGCTTGGGCATTCTTCATGCAACCTGCAAAAATGGATGCTCTCGAGCCCAAGACAAGAATTGTCGCTAACAGAATGGAGTCTAGATGTCACATTGGTTTTGTCACCATGCAACATTGGGATCATCACCAACTAATGTGCATTTTCCTTGGGATCATCACCATACTAGCACATTACCCTTGATTCTGTAATCTCCTCCTCACTTCACTCTGTTTTAGTCAGTTAACTGAAGACTGGTATACTAGTTAACTCAGCTAGGTGGCATTTCACTCTTGCAATTTCCCAAGAGACTAGACTAGGTGGCAGTTCACTCCTGTAATTCTTGGTTTTTGTCCAGATCACTCTAGACCACCACTATGGTGCATTGGATTCACCTCCAGTGTGCACTGGTTGAGTTATATAGAGTATATCATGCGTAAATTATTTATTATTCATACGGTGAATGAGAATTCTTCCATTATTTATCTCTTGCTTCTTCTTTCTCAATTTCTCTCTGCAAATGTGTGTGCTATTTTCTATCTATATCTATTATGTGCAAGTTAAACACATTTAAAAATAGAGTAGTAGAGATATTTGGGATGCTTGTTTCTCCTTTGGATCAAAGGATGAAATACCTTGGATTTTTTCTGAAACCGAATGATTATAGAGTAAACGATTGGCATTGGCTACTCCAGAAAGTGGAGAAGAAGATTGGACATTGGATGAGTAGATGGCTCTCCCTGGGTGGTAGACTGGTTCTAGTCAACTCTGTTTTACAAAATATGTTGGTTTATTGGCTCTTTTTAGCAAAGGTGGCTTTGAATATTATTGATGACATAAGTCAAATATTCTCTAGATTCCTATGGAAAGGTGCTAAAAAACCCATTGGGTATCATTTAGCCATTTGGGATTCGATTACAAGGCCAAAGGATTTGGGAGGATGGGGAATTCAGAAATTGAACGGGTTTGAAAAAGCACTGGATGAAAAGTCCCTTTGTGGGGGGTTGTTTGGACTCTATCCATGGAGCAAGGTTTTGATAAAAAATTACTTGAAAGGTGTTGAGGTTGTATTTTGGTTGCGCACTGATAATAACAAGTTTCCTGTTGCTTCTAAATTTTAGAAGAATTTTATGGGTTTTTTGCATCTAGTGAATAGGTGGCTAGCATGGTCAGTTGGGAATGGGACTAGGGTTCATATTGGACAAGACCCTTTCATATGTTTTTATCACATGTACAAACTTCCAGATGCTCTAGTTCAACATTTGAATGACCTACATGTATACTCCTTGTCACATATCACATACACATCTTCTTTAAATTCTTCTGATACGCAAGATTGGCTTTCAGTAGTGGACCTTGGATTGGAGGGTGAGTTGTCTATTGAATGGTCTATCTATCTGGAAATGTTAATAAATAGTGGTGTTACTATTAAAAGTGATGCAGACCTCTTAGTCTAGACATGGAATAATTCATTGGGAACAATGACTGCCAAATTAGCTTATGATTCTCTTACAACTCCAGATGTGGTGGAGGATCCAGTTTGGTGGTACCAATCATTGTGGAAAGTTAAGCTTCCATACAAGTTAATTCTCTTTATGTGTCTCTTCTTAAAGGATCGTGTCCTCACTAGGGTAAATTACAAGCTCAAGGGGGGAATAGGTCCCTATGTTTGCACTCTTTTCTTGAATGAAGAAGATTATACAATGCATTTGTTTTTTCAGTGTTCAATTTCACAATCTATCTGGGAAAATTTCTATAATAAAATAAAATTAGAGGGATCTTGGAACATGCCTACTTTAGAAAGAAATATTCATAGCTGGTTTATTTCATCTCCCAAACACAAGGTAGTTCCATTTATTTTTCTCTAAGGAATTTGGCATTATAGGAACAAAATCTTGTTTGAGGATTGGGATAGGAATGATGTGGCCACAACCTCAAGAATAGTGTTGGCTATCAAGAATTTTCTCGTTCCAAAGAAAGGTGAATGCATTGATTTCATTTTGAACCTAGTTTATTTTGATAATAATCCTATTGGGTTCTTTTATGGTGTTGCAGAAAGAGGCATTTGTGGTGTAGGAATTGTATTGAAGTTCAAAACCAAACATTTCTTCAAAGAACATTTTGTTGTTGGTGTTGGCACTAATACTAAGGAAAAACTTCTTGGATTATGGGCCCTCCTATATATTGAAAATGGATGCCACATTGAATATTTAATGGTGGTTGGTGAATCGAGGGTTGTCATAGACTAGCTAGATGGGAAGTCTCAACTGGAAGCACTCAACTTAAGGCCATGGAAGGTGAAGATCCAGGAACTAAAAATTCGATTCAGATGGTTTAAGGGTCTACATGTCCATAAACAGTTCAATTCAATGGCATACTTCCTTTCAAAACTAGCACCGGAGAAGAATCCTGGGTGGATCCATTTCGAGGAGGTATACAAGGATTCTCTGATAATCTATGGTCAATTTTATATCTTCTAAGTCTAAGAATAGTGTGTTTCTTTTGTTTTTGTCAAGAACATCCTCACAGTTTTGTAAATTTATGAAAAAATCATCTTTTGTAAGGTTTATTATCAATGAGGACATTATTAGAGACTTATAATTATGTGTTATGTCACAAAATAGTATGAAGAACATAGTTCTTTTTGGATTGTCTCAAAGCATAAATAGACTTATCTATATTTTGGGAAGTTTTGGGAAGTTTCCTTTGATTCAATATTGAATAACAATGAAATTGTTTTTTCCAAGGGGAAAAAAATTTAATCAATGTAATAATACACATATAAACACATCAATATTTTCCTTAAGATAGACACACTATCTTAGCATTGGAACAACTTATCTGAGAGAATATCTCAACTACACACCAAACTAGGAGCTAACAAGTCGGAGAGAATCTCTCATAGCCAACTAATCTATTAACCTCTTGGAATAAAAAGTGCTAAAGTAGAGACAAAGACTACATTACAATGACCAATACAAGAAAATCCACAATCTTCTTATATGATCAAATACCACACTTGAAGCTATAAGACAAGTAGGACTTAATAATTCCAATATTCTCCCTTAACAAGTACTTGTAATAGGAAGTCTTTTATGTACATGGTGCATTCAACTTATTGATGGAATCCCCTTAGATGTGCAACCAATTCCATCAACATTCCAAGAGCTAAATACTGCAACGAATGCAACAAATCTTTGCTAACACTTGACCCTTGAGTCTTACCTCATTCTGACACACATAACAACTTGTATACATATTTATGATCCCATATCATCACCCTGAGTCCACAACCAACATATAGTCCACTCATAGAGAATTCAACCAACACATGACCAGCTCATCCATGTGTTATAAAAATCCTTATATAGGTGAATAAAATCCCCCTTTGGGGAAATTCAATAGGTGGTCATTTCAAATATTCAACTCGACTATGCCATATGGACATGCAACAGTTTCCATAATGATCAAGCAAGATCTAGTGGCTAGGTCAACTTATGTGCTCAAACATGAGGATGCACATCCAAATGTTCTATTTAAGTTGCACTCACATATTCATCATATAGACCAAACCTCCCAACTTGGACACACCATAATTGGGGTCATCTAGTTTTCATCTAGGGCACACCAAGATATCCTCCATTCAGCTATGACACACCAAGAAAACTATCAAATCGAACATAGTAATAAATTTATCTATCTTAACTCAAACACACCAATCCATATGATGCTCATCTCGAACACACCAAGAAAGCGATTAAATCAGACACACTAAGTAATCCTCAAACTATTGGTATCACAACGGATGAATCTTTTGACACTGACTTTCATTGTGACACACAAAATAATGAATCTACACATTATGATCCATTTACCAATCCCATACATGAATAGGAAAAAATGGATTCCATATTTGTGTAGATCCAAGATTATGTGGCACACATGAAAGCTTAGGATCTAGAATAACACCATTTCTTTCTCTACTACAACTCTGATTTTGATATCCAATATCACACTATCCTCAATAACCAATTGGTTATAAATCACTATTCGATTACATGGATCTATGACACACAATAAATTTGATTAACATAACACTGCTAGAAACACCTCTAATGAACATCACCTTCAAGAAAAATGACTCCATATAATATGGTTACAGTAATTTTTTTTTGTTCAAACCATGTAATTCGTAACCAGGGAAAACTTTAAGGATATGATATTTATCGTAGAGTTTATAAAGGTAAGAGAATATTGTATTCAATGTACATTTTAAGTTTGGCAAGTCATTCATTTTTTTCATGGAAAAGTATACCAACCTTGCAAATAATTCCTTATTGAAAAAAATCATTAGGAGAAATTTTCTAATTACATTATTTACAATGGACGAATATTTATGAAGAGTGTTTCTTGTGTTGGGTAAATATTGTCACTCTCAATTTTATCAATGTTATATCTAATATGCATATTCTATTGCAATTTACTTATTATATGAGTGTTTCTCATTGTAGTAGTACATGTTGTAGTATTACATGTGCACATTTCATTGGGAAATATTAATATAGGATTGGACACCCATGGATATTGCTATGAATAATATTATGAAATAATTAAATTTCAAAAAAAACCCCACTCCCAATTGAATCAAAGACAACTTTCCAATACATATAGGCTCAAAGCCATTGAAAAATACTCATTATGAGCTTAACATGTAATTTATGGGAATTGAACCCCAATGGGGAAGATAAATATCATTCATCACAACCATCCAAGCTAAACCCAATTGAAAATTTTTGCTATACATAACAGAGATGCGACAAATGCATGCCTATAAAGGAAAGAGGGCTCACAACTAAGAAGGTAGCTTGGAAGAAAAGGAGAGAAAGAAGAGCTATGTAGTTCATAGGCAGACAAAGAGGGAGATATCCATCAAGGAGCCAATTCGCTCCACTTGGGAGGACTTGTGTTGCCTTGAGGTGGATTCGGTGGACAGAGTTGGGAGAGATTCTCTTGGTCCAATTTTGGGGAAGTCTAGAAATTCAGGTCTATTGGAAGCATGTGTGAGGCAGAACCAAAATATGTGAAGTCTTCAGAAATGAAGAGACAACACATCTATAGTTGAGGGAATGTTTGAGGTGCATCGCAAGAGGTTTTAGAGATGATTGCGACAAAGTATTAGTTTGATGAATTTGTTTATGAGTATCTTAGTGAGGTTAGGCGAGTCGTGTGACTATGTTGAATTTGTAAAATGAGCTAGTAGTTCTCATATCATAACTATTTTGAAATAACAAAGACTCAATCGATTGTTAGGCATAGTTTGTGTCGCCCACACTATATTTGTGTTTCTTTCGTTTGTTCATTTGTTCTCTTGGGTTTTCATGTTCATCGATGTATGCTTAAAAATAACTAAGTGTTAGATATATTAACAAATGTCTAACTATACAAGACTTGCACTAGAGTAGGAGTGTGACTCATCGGTAGCCTAGAACAGAGTATGTGTATGCTCTAGGTGAAGAGGCATAGTCCGGAAAAAGTAAACTTAGTGTTTCCAGGTAGCCAAGAAAGAAACCTTTCAGTCTCTCACGCCCTCAAGAAGTGAAAGATCACAAGATTTAGCTACACACACTATAGGGACGTGACAAATACAAAAATGAAAAAAATTAGCCTAAATTTCTTAATTTTTTTTTAAATTTAACCAAATTGGAAAATTTTCCCTTATAAAAAAAACATTGGGGTACACTACATCCAATAATCCCTTTACAACCAAGGAATATCCATTTTTTTATAGTTCTCAAATCTCTCTTGTAGGCCAACTCCAATTACCAAACACACCATTAAGTACAAGAAATAATAGATCCATAGTCTTAGGAACTCTCAAATGCAAAATATTTGACTAGTTCACCATAACATCCATTCTCATGGAAGGCTCACCAAAAGCTACACACATGATGAAAAATCTAGGAACATTTTTCAAAAATCCTTCTTGTGACCTCTACTACAAGAGAAACTCAAGCTCCACATAGAGTGATCAATATTTTGATATACATTTCCAGGAAAAAACTCAAGAAATTTTGATCCAGGTGGATATTGGTGACCACCCACCTATTCCAACTGGCTCCTCATGTCCATTTTTGTTCATCAAGTGTTTATGTACTGCTTTATAATTGTGAGTTATACACTTCCGAGGCTTTATGAAGCCTCACACATTCTCCGGGTGGAGATGAGTGGCTTCTCACCTAATCCAACTGTCTTATTTTGTATGTTTTCATGTCAGCACATCTTGTTGTACTTTCAGGACTTTTTTGGGGCCCTAAACATTGTTTTTTTGACTCGCCACAGTCAGACTGTAGATGGAGTTACATTTTGAAGGAAGAATGTGTATTTATCTGAAATACCTTTCCAAAAGGCTATCACGCGCCTAAAATAGAGTTCGTATGAAAAATTTATGACCCTAGGAAGTTGAGGTACCAAATTACACCAACTTACCCATAGGGCCCACATAACTTTTGGCGTTTCACCTTCTAGGGTTAGTTTTTTGGATGTATATGGTTTTGGAACTCATGAGTAATATGAAAAGGGCCTATGGAGCCTCATTGTTTTCCATTATACTTAAACGGATGCGTGTAGCAACAACATCTCTCCTCAGAGATAACTACCACCATTCGAGCAAGTTTTAGTTATGCAGTTTTACAGTTTCATCCTATTTAATTATTTAATATAAGATATTGTTCACTGAATATTTGTGTTATTCTTCCTATCTCTGTGTTTAATATATTCATTCTGTTAATCAGTTCGTTTCGCTCCTAAATCTAGATCAGTGGTATCAGAGCAGTCTTCTCTTCATTTGTTTGTCTTCGTTCATGTCCCCAACAAGGTTTGGGTACAAGAAGTTGGGACTCAAACCAATCGATCCATTACCAGATCAGTTGCGCCAATCTCGACAAAAACCCATGGGAGACGAAAATAAAAATGATGGAGCAGGAGATCCTATTAAAATGTTGCTCGAGGAAGCCCTCGCGCAACAAAGGAACGAAATGATGGACAACTTCGCACAGATCCTTCGACGGTTTCCCATGGGAGAGGCATCTTCAATAAGAGGCCATGCAACCTCCTTCAAGGTACAGGTAAATTTTGATATTTCATTATTTGAAGGAATAATAGATGCAGGTTTTGTAGATAAATGGTTGAATCTACTCGAAGGATATTTTTCGGTCCACAATTTTTTCGATTAGGAAAATATCAATTTTGCACTCCTCAAGGTCATTCCCCATGTTAAAGACTGGTGGGATACTTATTTTGAGCAAAGGGTCGTGGAGGAATCTGCAATTTTTGTGGTGGCCCCTACATGGGATTCCTTCCAGGACACCATTAAAGAAATGTACTACCTTGGTGGAATCTACGAGGACCAATACACCAAATGGACCACCCTACGTCAAGAAAAAGACCAGACAGTACTAGACTTCACCAATATTTTCCATACCCTCCGCACCAAATTGGGTATCAAAGATTCTGAGCCTCATTTGTTGCTCAAATACCATGGTTTTTATCATAGATACATTTAAACATTAATGGACTTCTTGGAAATCGCCTCATTAGTTACAACTTATAGATATGTAATCAAAATCGAGTAGAAATTTAAGTAGAAACGATAAGAGTTTGGATCTGCAAACCCCTCACAGCCAAAGTAGAGAAAAGGAAACCCCAACCCACACATAATGGGACCAAGTCGATATGGCTACCCTTGGGACAATCCGTCCAAGCCATGACACAAGAAGGGAAATGAGAGGACGAAGAAGGACAAGAGAAAATGGTGTGAGTACCATAAAATTCCTTGGCACAACACCGACGAATCCTGCTCCAAGTAGTCCCTTGTGGCTGAGCTAAAGGCTTCTGATTCAGAGGTCGATTCTGATTTTGAGTCAAATATTGAAGAAGGAAAGCGAATTATCAATGTTGAACCCAGTGCCACGGTCACTACCACCAAGTTCCGACCAAGCGAACTAGAAGAACCAGAGGAAAGGGAACACCTCTTTTACTCACAGATGTGGGTCAAGGGGGCTCTGATTCATGTCATTGTCGACAACAGTAGTCATAAGAACCTGATTTCAGTAGAGGTCATCAAGTGATTGAACCTACCAATGAAACCACACCTCCAGCCCTACACCATCGGCTGGATTCGTCAAGGAAGTGATCTTCATGTCAGCCAACAATGTCTTCTTCCCTACAGCATCAAGACTTTCAAAGATGAGGTACTGTGTGATATTTATCCCCTTGAAGTTTGTGATTTTCTTTTAGGACAACCATAGTTGTGGAAGCGTCATGCTATGTATGACTCTAGACCCCGCAATGTTATTATTACTTTGGGTAGACAATTGTACATGATCCCAAAGGTGGCACCGCCTACTGCTATATTTTTAATCTCTTCTAAGAAATGTAGTAAGATCATTTCACAGACCGAGAAGTTTGTCTTCTTTGTGATCCCTGCTCATAGTAAGCACAAGGTCACTGCCACATCCGTGGCCTCTACACAATGTCTCTCTTTACACCAGAAGCAAGTGGTTGGGATCATGGAAGAATACAAAGACATATTCATCTCACCTACAGGGGTACCGACACACTGCCAAGTCAAGCATCCAATTGATCTAACCCCTGACACACCTCTCCCCAATGGACCAATATATCGGCGCTCGCTGATGGAGAATGATGAAATCAGGTGTTAGATCTAAGAGATTATTCAAAAGGGGCACATCAGACCCATATCCTCCCCTTGTGGAAGCCCGATTGTATTGGTGCAAAAGAAGGATGAGACTTTGTGAATCTGCATTAATTACATAGCCTTAAAAAAAATCACAGTTAGGAACCGCTACCCCATTCCCAGGATTGATGAACTTCTTGACCAACTCAAGGGGGGAAATTTCTTCAGAAAGATTGACCTAAAGTCTGGCTACCATCAGGTTCCCATCAAACCAATTGATGTCTGGAAGACAACCTTCAAGTCTAAATAAGGTCTCTATGAATGTGTAGTGATGCTCTTTGGCTTAACAAATGCACTAGCCAATTTCATGAGGTTGATGGATGATGTATTGAGACCCTTCACCAACTCCTTTGTGGTATTATATTTGGATGACATCCTCATCTTCAACAGAATGTGGGAGGAGCACATGCGACATATTCAACAATTTTTTAGCACTCTGCAGCAGCACAAGCTTTATGCCAACTTGGGAAAATGCTCTTTTGTCATGAGAAGGGTCCAATACCTGGGTTGCATTGTTGATGAGAATGGGGTACATGTTGATCAAGCTAATATCCAAGTCATCCGTGACTAGCCAGCCCCGCCAACACTGACCGAGCTTCAAAGCTTCTTAGGACTTACCAATTTCTACCAACGGTTCTTATTGGGATTCTCCCATATTGCCTAGGCCCTCATACAAGTGACCAAGGGAAGTGGTAGGGCCAATTTCATGTGGGGGAAGGAGAAAAAATGAGCATTCAAATATCTCAAACATCGTCTGTGTTCATCTCTAGTACTCTCCTTGCCTGATCTACAACAACCATTCGAAATTGATATTGATGCATATGACTATGTTGTGGGCGTAGTTCTCACTTAGCACAAGCATCTGGTGGCATACCATAGTGAGACACTCTTTGATATTGTCTGAAAATACCCCACCTATGACAAGGAAATGTATTCCATTGTACAAGCCTTTCGTCAATGGAAACATTACATTCTGGGGAAAGAGACAATCATACACACTGATCACAAGCCTCTGCAGTTTATACAAACATAGGGGAAATTGCAGAACAACCGCCATCAGAAGTGGTCCACCTACTTGTAACAGTTCCATATCAACATCAAGTGTAAGACAAGTATCTCCAATCATGTCACTGACTGCCTCAGTCAGCCTCCCATGGTTGCACTTACCGATGTTCTTCATTCCTATGGACATGAAACATCAGAGTGGCCACAACTTTACCAGCAAGATCCAGACTTCGCCACCACACATCAACTCTTGGGTACAAGGGCCATTGTCACTAATTTTCACATTGAGGATGGACTCTTATGCCACCTGGGCCATATTTTTGTTCCTACAACTGAGCATGCAAAGATGATTTGGGAAGCCCACTACAACGGGTGGCAGGACATTTTGGTGTAGAGAAAACTGTGATCATTATTCAGAAACATTTTTACTGGCTAAAAATTCAACAGGACGTTAGAAAATATATAAGATATTTCACTTCCCATGCCATTTCCAAGATGACCATAAATACGCAAGGATTATACACCACTCTTCCTATTCCCGAGAAGCCATGGGAATCCATCTCCATGGATTACATGTTTGGTTTGTCATCCACCAAGCATGGAAATGACTACGTGTTTGTGGTCGTTGATCAATTTTCAAAGATGGCCATCCTCATAGCCTAAAAGAAGAATGTCACAGTGGCAGATACTGCCAAGATCTTCTTCGAACGAGTTTGGGTTCACTTTTGGATACCACAGACCATCATCTTTGACCGAGACAACAGGTTCCTCAACACCTTTTGGTCGAGTCTCTGGTCTTTGTTGGACACCAAGCTCACAAAATCCACTTATTTCCACCCCCAAACCGATGGCCAAACCAGGTTCGTCAATCAGATGATTGTACACATCCTGCGCATGTACAATTCTAAGAATCCTCGTACATGGGACAAGAGTCTCCCATATGTCCAACACAACTAAAACAGGGCTCTCCATAGTTCCACCATCTAAAGCCCATTTCAGGTGGGTCTAGGATTCCAACCATTGGGACCCATTGATGTTGCACTTCCTCTTGCCACCGCATAGACATAATATTCCCTTGATCAGTCTGCGATCGACAAAGCCACCATATTCATTGAGTGGATTCAGCACATCCACCAACAGGTCCAGAAGATTTTGCAGAAATCCAATGTTAAGTACAAGCAGTGCCATGATAAACATAGGGTGCCACACCAGTTTCGGGTTGGCGAAAAAGTATGAATACATTTGTAGAAGGAGCGTCTCACTAGGCCCCATTGGAAGCTTCGGCCCCTTCGTTATGGGCCTTATACTATCACCAAGGCCATGGGTAGCAATGATTTTTAGCTCAACACTCCACCCTTCCTTGGTCTACATCTCATATTCAATGTGGACCTCCTTCGGCCATATTTTCCACCATTATTGGACACCTCTGAGATCACCAAACAACTGACACCAACAGATCTCAATATTGACGGCATGGAACAAGCATCCACCAATCAGATTGTGGAAACACAGGTCAAGGGCACTCACCAACAACAGATCCAGCTTTATCGGGTGATCAAGGCAGGGCAACTCCTACACCAAGGCAAGTGGCTCACCCAGGGCCAAATCAAGAAGAATTTTCCTCACCTGATGGGGGAACTCAATGCAATGGATACAATTTCTTATTAAGGGGGGAGGATTGATCTAGGTGGATATTGGTGGCCACCCACCTATTCCAACTGGCTCCTCATGTCTATTTTTGTTCAACATGTATTTCTATACTGCTTTATAATTTTGAGTTCTACACTTTTGAGGCTATCTAAATCCTCACACATTCTCTAGTTGGAGACGGGTGGCCTATCGCCTAATCCAATTGGCTTATTTTGTATATTTTCATGTCATCACATCTTGTTGTACTTTCAGGGTTGTTTTGGGGACCTAAACATTGTTTTTTTGGATCACCATAGTTAGATTGTAGACAGAGTCAAAGTCTAATGGAGAAATGTGTATTTCTCTTAAATACCTTTCAAACGGGCTATCACACACCTAAAACGAAGGTCGTATGCAAAAGTTATGACCCTAGGAAGTTGAGGTACCAAATTACACGAACTTACCCATAGGGCCCACATGAGTTTTGGCGTTTCACCTTCTAGGGTTAGGTTTTTGGATGTCTAGGGTTTTTGAATTCATGAGTAATATGAAAAGGGCCTATGGAGAACCATTGTATTCCATTATACTCAGGCGGATGCGTGTAGTGGCCACATCTCTCCTCAAATATAGCTACGACCATTCGAGCAAGTTTCAGTTCTGTAGTTTTACAGTTTCATCCTATTTCATTATTTAATAGAAGATATTGTTCATTGAATATTTGTGTTATTGTTCCTATCTCTATGTTTATTGTATTCAGTTTGTTAATCAGTTTGTTCCACTCCTAAATCCAGATCAACTTTGGTTCTTCAACAAGGAATCATGTTCCTTGAAGAGACATTAAGGATGGTTATAGACCTTGATAGACAACTCAATAATTAGGTATCTTGGGAGAAAAGTCACCCACCGAGTATTTAACATTCAAAGGAACTACCACTCATGATTTTTGTAGAGAAAATAGAGTAGAGAGTCGAGACCCAAGCACAAAGCAACCATAATTCCAAGAGAGTTATAGTTTGAGTGAATCCATGCCAAACATTTTGGAAAGGTATCCCTTTCAAGCCATGATGTCCACAGTGATGCTAGAACATAGCTATGAAGAAAGAGGTGATAGAACAATAATAAGAAATCAATAAGGATAATGGCTTCTTCCATTCAACCTGAAAGAAATTCCAAGTGACAAAAGACCAAAACAAGAAGTGGTATTCAATAAATAGGAAAAACTTGTCAAGCAATTAGGAATAATTTCACTACTGGATTGCCCACATTTTGGGTGTAGTCAATCCATCAATTTGTGCATATGATTCTTACTCAGTCGATTGTATGGAGGGGTCCTCTGACTCAATAAGCCATATCACATTGACATCAACACAATGAGACAAGAATTGGGGCTTCCTATAGAAGGAGCTGATTTCACTGATGCAAAATGGCCAAGAATGTTGCACTTGAGGACATGTATACAAAGTATGGTACATGGAAAGGGTCAATAGGATCGATAATCATAGAGATAAACAATGCTAGAGTTCAATTCACCACACAAATAGTTTCCTACAAAATGTTGCGCAAGTGTCACAAGGACGAGTTCCCAAGGGGGGAATTTATCCTCATAGAGTGATGTGTTGATGGAGTTATGATGGCTTGGGAACTATAGTCACTGAATGAATTCATACAATATTTCTTGGAAGCGTATTATTTCACAAGGATTTTCACTACAGTTCGATGTTACTCATGCTAGACATGATAGTATGGAATCCACCACTAGGCCACAAGTATGATGCACATGTCTCACCATCATTCTATGTGAAAACCTTCCTAGAGATATAATAAAACAAATATATGAAGATCTAGGTCATGAATAACACCTCTTTCGAGCTATGGTTTACAACACTAACCAAAGTGACTGCACTAATACTCCTCATAATGTGAAACATCATAGACATGTATAAGGACTATCTCTTGTTTGGTTGTACTTTCCATAATGTTTTCATCACCCCACATGTAGATATGAAGGTTGAAACATGGATGTTCCCTTTCTATATCACCAAGGAGTAAATTCAATAGGTCTATTATCACTGAAATTTCTTCCGCAAATGGTTACAAGAATTCAGCATCGTCAAATAGTTATGAAGTCATCCATGGACCTGAATTAACACAAAAGCATTCATAAAGGGTAAAAAACTATACAAAATAGTGAAACTTTGAAGGGAGCTATGAAGACATTGGGCACGTGCGCACATGCACGGAACATAAACGCACGATTCATACACATGCACATGATGCACGACTATTGTCGCAAAAATCCGCGCACCTGAGAAACGATGCATTTATGAGAGTGGTCGGCCTCCCACCCACTTCTGGTTCAACTTCCAAGCTGATTTGACACTCAAATCTGGATTGGATTCGACTGGATGGTTGTTCAAAGACCTAGAAATTCCCTAATTAGCCTCTTTACACACTACAAACTAGTTGAACAATAGCTCAAAGGAATGCTATAAAAAGGCCATGGATACACTTCATTTTTCAAGGAATTCAAAGCAAAGTTATGTTGCCATTATTCTCTTGAGGACTCTTCTATCCTTGCCAAGAGTATACTTTCATCATTCCATTGGGAAATCCATCTCACCCATTGAGTGGATTAGCAAATAATTATTTCACCATTTTCATTTTCATTTTCAAAGTTGTAAGAAGAGCTTACTTGTGGGGGTCCAAGAGCCCTCCCTTGGAGGAAGAAGGGACTCATAGTCCCCTTGCTTCTCGATGTTTTCTTTCACTAATATCAGCCTTATCATTGGTGACATGGGTCTCATTGCTCTTTTTGTCTCTATGTCCCTATGCTTATAAATTTAGTTGTTGTTTTATTTCTTATTTTAATTCTTAGTTGTTATTTTATATTTCTTTTTCTAACCCTTTTCCTTGCAGCTGTCCTGCTCAGCAGACCCAACTAAGCTTGCAAGCACCTCTATTTTTCTCACTAACCAGCCTAAGCAATAGATTGGCAACTCCACTAGGGAAAGGTATCAATTTCCTACCCCATTTGGGTTTTTCTAGCTCTTCTTTTAGTTTGTTTAACTTGCAGGTGCACTAACCGGCCTAAGCTGACCTGCCAATCATGCAATTACAAGTTGAATTGCGAGAAATCCATACGTATTTTTCATTCTCGATCATGTGTCACCTGTGCATGGATTTTTAGGCCCACAGACGTGCATCGTGCATACATGCGCTTAAGTCACAGTTATTTTCTGTGCACGTGCACTTATTGACTCTTCTCTGTTCACATACATGCGCTCTGTGTGCCTCTGTATCCACTGAGACCCGCGCATCTGTGCAAAAATTCACATTGTAAAGTTTTTGAGATGTGGGGAAGGTCATTTTCCTTCTCAAGAGTTATTTCAAGCATTCTTTAAAGCTGCACCACACTTAGTCCCCTCATCATATAAAGGGGTTAGTCACAACACATAGACACTTAGGGGGTTAAAATCAATTTCCTCTTTTGCTTTCATTTTCTCCACATGGATGACTTGTTTTGACTCACAATATAAGTTGGAAATCATTTTTAATCACATTTAACTTGCATTGGGACTAGAAGTTGGATAACAATCACTTAGTATTCTCTTCTCTCGTGCAGCCAAGCGATCTTGAGAATCAGAAAAAGATTGTGAAATGATTTCATCTCCCTTAAGAACATTAAAACCTTCAGGAGAGGACAACAACCCTTATTGGGACTCCTCTTTGTTTATTTTTTCAAACACACCTTAACATTGTAACGGGCCCATACATGACCACATGCTACAAAGATAGGATAGTGTTGAAATTTACTTTCTTAGATCAAATCACTAGGGAAGTTTAAAGGTTTTGTAATGGGCCCATACATGCCCACATGATCAATCTAGGATAGTTTCAAAGCTTTTCTTAGATTACATCACAATAGGGAGTTAAAGGGATAGTAACGGACCCACATGTCCACATGCTAGCTTCCTAGGGACTTTTGAATTACGCAAGGTTGTACCAAAGGCACTTAGTTAATTAGGTAATCAACACTTGTAAAGACCAAGCGAAGTCCACATGCAGGAAGGTACATATAATTCACTAAAAATTGGCACATTTTCACTCACACACAAAATTCACTTATCACTCACATAGCTTCTTCTTGAAACGTGGAGGTCAAAGTAAGTTTCCTCCAAAGGGATTCCGAAAACACCCCACCCTTTTCTTGACGAAACTATCCACTCCCATTTTAATTCAACGAGGTTGGTTTACACCCCCAACCTCTCAAAACAACTACATCTAATTTTTTTCTAAAAACTCACTAAGTTTTCCTCCACAGGAGGTGCCAAAAGAAATTTTTTAGTTTAGGTAGGATTTCGGGGATAGGCATTCAAATAACTCCCCGTTATCTGGTTCTCACATTGTCAAAACCATAGAAGTTGTCAAATAGGGAACTGAAAATCCTCCAAGTCAAGTGTTCCTAACACCATAAGGCAGGGAGATACCCGTGAAGGTTTGAAGGTCAAGGTCCGGTTGTTCTATGCATCCCCCCTTGAGGCACCCACCTCTTGTACGGGATCCATCCCGTGACCCATTTCTTAGGCCGAAAATCTAAATGCCGCACTTTGGCTGAGGTACCTAGTGACCAAATTTTAGGACATCTACCCAGGTGGAAAGTGTGGGCTGTAATTGCACCTTGATTGGATTTTGTGTGGCTATTGGGAAATATCGCCAGCTCTTTTGGGATATGCCCCCTCTACCCCTCATTATAACCAATTATTTCATCCTTCACTAGTTTCTCTTCCGGTGACTTCAGACCCCACTATTGAGTACTATTGGAAGGTCCAGTGCTATTTGAGAGGAAGGATGTTACATATTCTAGGACACGAGCATTTGTTTTCTTTTGATTCCCCATGCAAACAAAACCCACTTATCCACATATATGCTTCTTTTTCAAAACATTTTATGTATGATGCACTTCTGACTACATTTTGATTTGGATATATATATTGTGTAAAGTTCAAAGTTTGCAACACAAAGGCTCTTGTTTCTTTATTACTCTCACCACCATTTTCACACATTCACTCAGCTAGTCGGACATCATAGGGGACCCACAAAATCCCCGTCGTTCATGATGCTTGCGAAATCTCCCTCCTATCTTAGGGGGAGTGTCTGGTCTTGCCCACTCATCGACACCACCTTCACACACTCCTGTGAGTACTACTATTTTAGGATCAACTTTGCTTGGTTCTACATTACTTGGGTCCACTTCCCAAGGTCATCCATCCACTCGCTCTCCTTTACACGAAAGTGGAGGACCAAATTCCTTTCAAGGGGGAAGTACCAACCCACCTAGCCCCCCTCAAGGGTCAGGTTCACAACACACTTACACCATGGCTAGAGCTAATCCTCCCCCCCCACTACAGATGCCATATTTGGCCTCTCTCAACATATCAGATCTAAGCAAACTCACCAATGATCCTATATTGCATGCCCCCACATGGCCTGCAATGCCCACCAAACTACCTTTAGACATACCCAAGTTTGAAGGAAAGGAAGGAAATGACCCTGCCAACCATGTCATGACCTTTCACCTATGGTGATATTCCAATAGAATTATGTATGATTCCATCAGACTACGATTATTTCAATGCACACTCACTGGCCCATCGGCCAAATGGTATGTAGAGGAAAAATCAGGGTCCCATGCGACTTTTGAATCCTTGGCCAAAGTATTTTTGACATTCTTCCAGCTACCAATCCGCCACGACAATGGTCTAGAACTACTCTCTAATTTCAAACAAACCTCAGCCACACATATTGCTGATCACATTCACGAGTGGCATAGGCGACATAGTTTGTGTAAAGCAGAAACCACTAAGGAACAATGTCTTGACTGGTTTCCTAGCTCACTTGTCTCTCTCCTCGGTAAGGATGTAGCTTCCACCTTCCCTCAATATGAAGAGGAAGACATCAGTAAGGCTCAACAATATGACCTCATCTATGCACAGTCTGGGTACTTATACACTGTACTTCATGATCTTCCAAAACCTATGCCATTTGGCCAAGACAAACCTGGGATGTCTCACTCAACAGACGAACTGATTGGTACCACCACTCACCACGGTCCACAACCCCAACCACCAATGATGTATGGAACACCTCAATACCCGCCGACATATGGGGGCACTTCTTATTACCCCCCACCCCCTTATCAACAACCATACCCTGTTGTTATGCCTCCACCCATCAGTGGGCCACCGCCGGCACCCCCCATACACCCACCTATTCAAACGAGTTCTGGTACCCCCTCTACCTCAGCTTATAGTACTAGAGAAAGCACTGCAAACTCCTTTGTACCTTATGGATTTTTACCTCCACATAATCTGTACTTTCCATTTCCTGGTCCCCCACAACCCATGGCTCCCCAACATCCTCATGCTGGGGTGAATTTTGTTCAAGCCTCTCTCGTTCAGCAATATCAAAACTTCTAACAGTTGAATACGGAAAATCTGACCCATCCATCGAACAATGCCAAAAAGAAAGGACGAAATAGGAACAAAAATAACCCAGGTCAAGGCGGGAATCAACCCCAGCAGAACCAACCCACTGGGGGCAACCAGAACCATGGGAATCAGAACCCCCGGGGGGGCAATAATAATAGGCGTCAAGGGAGAAATAACAATACTGTTAAAACCAACTTCCCGTGTGCCCTTTGTGGTGAGTTTGGCCATTACACTCATCATTTCCCCAAAATCGTTGATTTCAAATAGTTGAAAGACTCAGGCAGTCTACCTCATCCTACAACACTGCCTGCCCCTCAGCAGGAACCACAACAATACATGCAACAACCCCTCCCCTTCCGTGCTGCAAAATCCTATTCCACACCAAGGTGTGATAAACACTCAATAGGACGCACAACATCCCCCACCTCAGGTGGGAAAGTACCTCAACCCAAACAATCCAGTAGATCACACGATCCTCCTCACTAGTGAGGAAGAAATCCTTCTGCAAACACGTAATCGTCAGTATCATGCACCCGCTAAGTCTCCTCCCATCTCTCTAGAGACAAACCCTACACCGATGGGACCCCCATTGGTGATTCCTTTTCCTAACACAGAGCCACATATTCGCATCCCTCACATCTCATTACACAGGAATGTCCACAACCCACAGGCTAGGGCATCTCACAATTACAGTTTGGTTGACGACTTAGCACAATCCCCGGTTTCCATGTTAGTCTTGGAAGTCCTCCAGACTTGTCCCACTCAGCGAAAGTCATTACTTTCCGCCTTGGGGGAAGAAAACCCAACACATACTTGACTCATTGCCTTTGATCTCGACAGTGGAGAACCTCACCTTCCTGCCTTGATCGCTTTTCAAATACTGTAAAAATACGGAACATCACAGTTCATCGGTGTATCATTGATGAAGGTGCATCTACATGCATTATGTCCAAATCTGTATGGAAGAAACTTGGTTCCCCTAAACTCATACCCTCTTCCATCATGTTACGAGCTTATGACAGATGACCATCATCTCCTGAAGGGCTCTTTCAAAATGTCCCCATCGAACTCGGGGGAAAGACTATTCTCATCGACATCGAAGTTATCGATGCCCCACTTGATTATAATATCTTGTTCGGTCGTAGCTACATGTACGCTATGAAGGCAATTGCCTCTTCCGTCTTTCGGACAATGATGTTCCCCCATAATGGGAAGATCGTTACCATTGACCAAGTCTCACATTACAAGCCTAACCCATCTGCCAACATCGATAACATTCTCCCTCTCATCCACATGAGTCATGACACATACCCACTCGTCGAGATGGGTCCTGGAATTTTCAAAGATCCATCATTGTTAGGAACTTACCATGGAGCACCACCACTCCTTCATCCTTCCAATCAAGTATGCATCGTGTCATCTAAAAGAACTCATACAAAAGATACCCTTCCTCCTACGGAGGCTTCTATCATATTTGACGTCCCACTAGTCACAAGAATCCCCCCTCAAGAGCCTCCTGAGAACTCGTCGACCCCACTAGTCCATGATTTCACCTCTCCCCAAGGACATATCCTAGTTTGGGAGACAGTTCCCCAAGCCATCACCCAAATCCCCTTCTTTTACCCTCCACCAGGCATCAAATATTTCCAGGTAGCCGCAATGCTTACCCTACCTATTATGGTGTTAGCAATTCCATTTTGGTACTTACACCCACCAGAGATGGTCCCTCGACCATCCCTTCCCCCCCCAAATGGAAGGAGTCCCAATGATGATTCCCATACTTACTCCCACCATACCCTCTACACCCCCACTCACTAACCCCCTTGCCACAGCTGGGGGCAGGAGAAATAAGAAGGATCCCACAGCTCCACTTCCTCTGTGCATCCACCCTCCTTGTGCACTATGTGAGAAAGATGGACACCAAACCAACAACTGCCCATCTCTACCAGAGTTACAAAATTTGATTCCACTCAATCAAACTCCCCCAACACTCGCAACTTACCAGTACTGCCACTACCACCCCCCATTCCAGTAGTAAAGGGTTTCGAACCAAATTTTCTTGCGCTATATGTTCAAAATATGGCCATTATACCCACCATTACCCAACACTGCCACGCTTTTGGAAGACATTAGCCGCAGTACTCCAAATATTCCAGAGAAACCCCAGTCCTACTACGTGATCCTTACCAACAATCACCAACATCCATTATGTCACAACTTCAGTCAATGAATGTATGCAATGCCCTTGCTCTCTATGTGAATCATTAGATCATTTTACATACCAGTGTCATATGATCATTGAATACAGGAAACGCTAATTGACCCTGCTTCAATGACCCACAGAGTCGATAGTTGACCTTACCTCGTCACTAGAGGTTCTTCATGTCATTTCTCCCGAACCCAAGGTCCTTCCAATGCCTCCATGGTTATTAGATGACTTAACTGAGGATTCACCCCCCAATCTCCCCAACTCTCCCACTCATTCCCCTACAGACATTTTACACCCAACTACCACGGGTACTCCTCAGTACTTCAATATTTGGTTTATGTCGAGTGAACCATCACCATCTCCTTGCATTGTTCCCCCTGCTTCTTCCTCACCAGGGGGAAACCACATGACAACAATCACCGATATCACTCTTCATGACCCCTTGTATCCCTATCACTTCCACTGTGACGAGGAAATACTTGAAGAGTTAAACAACCTTGACTACCCATGGGCTGCGCTACACCACCGTGCACTCTTCTTTCCACAGGAAGCCCCCACACCTCCTAACAAACTGATCCAGATTTTATGAGAAGAATGAAATGAATATAGATTATTAATAGGTGCTTAACAAAAAATAATAGAGATACAGTAAAACTGATTTTCTATTCAATAACGAAATAAGCTGAAACTGTAAAATGCAGCGGAAACAAGCTTGTTGGAATGGTGGCGGCTTATCTTTGAGAAGAGATGTGACGGCAGCGCACATTCACAAGAAGACAGTTAAAATGAGGCTCTGAAGGAATTTTTTACAATAATCAAGAATGCCAAAAACCCTAGACATCCAAAAACCTAACCCTAGGAGATGAAGCGCCAAAAGTCATGTGGGCCCCGTTTGGGTAAGCTAGTACATCAACTTCCCGGGGTCGTAACTTTTGCATACGGTCTCCGTTTTAGGTGTATGATAGCCCATTGGAAAGGTATCATAGAGGAGATTCATTTTGGGGGATCAATGATGCCATCAGATATCATTGAGGAGATCAATACTGAAAAACCTTCATTTAGGCCCTCAAAATGGCCCCAGAAGTAAAAACTACTAAAAATAGTAAATTGCCAAAAATGTTAGAAAGTTGTTTTGAGCCAGTTGGACAAGGTGGGTGGAAACCGATATCCATATAGATCAATCCTCCATCCTTAGGAAGCAATGGTCTCCATTGTGTTGAGGTCCCCCATTAGATGAGGAAATTTCTGCTGAATTTGGCCCCGGGTGACCCACTTGCCTTGGTACAGGAGATGCCCTGCTTTGACGACTCGATAAAGCTGGATCCTTTATTGTCGAGTGACTTTGATCTGTCGTTTCAAAATATAATCATTGGATGCCTATTGTATGCAGTTAGGGTTGATCTCTGTTGGTGTCAGCTGTTCTGCTACTTCTGAGGTGTCCAATAATGGTGGGAAATAAGGGCAAAGGAGATCCACGTTGAACACTGGGTGCAGGCCAAGGAAAGGAGGAATGTTGAGCTCAAAAGAATTATCCCCCACAACCTTGGTGATAGTGTACGGTCCATAACGAAGTGGGTGAAGCTTCTGATGGGGTCCTGTAAGGCGTTCTTTTTGCAAGTGCAACAAAACTTTGTCGCCCACCTGAAACTTATGTGGCACCCGATGTTGATCATGGCGTTGTTTTTACTTGTCATTGGACTTCTGTAGGATATCCTGAACCTATTGGTGGATGTGTTGGACCTGCTCAATGAACCTAGTGCCTTTGTCAACTTCAGTTGGAGCAGGAGATGAGTCAACCGAGGTGACCGCAAGGGGAAGTGCAACATCTATGGGACCCAATGGTTGGAATCCCAACCCCACTTGAAAGGGACTGTTGCCGGTTGAGCTATGAAAGGCTTGGTTGTAGATATGCTGGACATAGGGAAGGATCTCATCCCATGTGTGAGGGTTCTTTGAATTGTACATACGAAGGATATACACAATCATTCGATTTACAACCTCGGTTTGGCCATCTGTCTAGGAGTCGAAGGCCATGGATTTGGTGAGCTTGGTGTCTAGTAGTGACCAGAGGCTCGACCAGAATGTGCTGAGAAATCGAATATCCCGATATGATACAATGGTTTGTGGGATTCCAAAATGTACCCAAACTCATTCAAAGAAGATCTTGGCACTGGCCTCTGCTGTGATTCTCTTCTTGCAGGCAACCAGAATCGCCATCTTAGAAAAGCGATCAACAACCACAAAAACACAGTCATTTACCCACTTGGTGGATGGGAGGCCCGACATGTAGTCCATTGAGATGGATTCCCATGGCCTATCAGGAGTAGGAAGAGGGGTGTACAAGCCCTGTTTGTTAGTGGTCGTTTTGGCAATAACACCGGTAGTGCAGGACTTGATATACTTGCCGACCTCCTGTCGAAGTTTTGGCCAGTAGAAATGTTTCTGTAGCATCGCCACTGTATTTTCAATGCTGAAGTGTCCTACCACGCGACTGTAGTGGTCTTCCCAAATCAGCTTTGATCGCTCACTTGATGGAACATAGATATGGCCCAAATGACACAACAACCCATCCTGAAGATGGAAATTATCGACAACTTCATTTGCGCCCAACATTTGGTAGGTGGTGGTGAAGTCAGGGTCTGTCTCATAGAGCTGGGGCCATCCAGATGTCTCATGGCCGCAAGATTCTAGCACCATGGTGAGTGCCACGAATGGCGGTCTGCTGAGGCAATCAGCGATGCGATTGGTGCTTCATGTTTTATACTTGATGTTGAGGTGGAATTGTTGCAAGTATGTGGACCACTTTTGATGGCGGTCATTCTACAATTTTTCTTGTGTCTGCATGAACTGTAGTGGCTTATGATCGGTGTGGATGACTGTCTCCTTCCCAAGAATGTAATGTCTCCACTAGTGGCATGCTTTCACAATGGAGTACATTTCTTTTTCGTAAGTAGGGTACTTATGGATAGAATCAAACAGTGTCTCACTATGATAGGCCACGGGGTGGCCGTGCTGAGTGAGAATGGTGCCCACAGCATAGTCTGAAGCATCTGTCTCGATCTCAAAGAGATGTTGTAGGTCCGGTAGTGAAAGTACTGGGACTGATCACAAACGCTGCTTCAAATCATCGAACGCTTGTTGTTGGGACCGGCCCCACACAAATTTCTCCTTACCACCACCCCTATTTATTTGGTTGAGGGCCCATGCAATATGGGAGAAACCCAACACGAACCTGTAGTAGAAATTAGCAAGTCCCAAGAAGCTCCGAAGCTCAGTGAGTATTGTTGGGGCTATCCAGTCACAGATGACTTGGATCTTGGCCGGATCCACATGTATGCCATGCTGATCAATGATGTAGCCTAGGTAATGGACCCTATCCATGCCGAAGGATCATTTTTCCAGGTTGGCATATAGCTTGTGCTGCCGCAAGGTGTGAAGAACCTGTTGAATATGTTGTAAGTGTTCGGCCCAAGTCTTGTTGTAAATTAGAATGTCATCCAGATACACCACTACAAAAGTATTGGTGAATGGTTGCAGGATATCGTCCATCATCCTCATGAAAGTGGCTGGAGCATTTTTCAAACCAAAAGGCATGACCAACCATTCAAAAAGTTCTTCCTTTGACTTGAAGGTGCTCTTACATACATCTGTCTGTTATATCGGGACCTGGTGGTAGCCAGACTTTAGATCAATTTTATTGAAGTATTTGGCCCCCGTGAGTTGATCAAGGAGGTCATCGATTCAGGGAATCGGGTATCAGTTTCTGACATTGATTTTATTCAAAGCCCGGTAATCAATACAGAGTCGCCAGGTTCCATCTTTCTTTTGTACCAACACGATTCGGCTCCCACAATGTGATGAGTTGGGGCGGATGTGCCCCTTGTAGAGAAGTTCTTGGATCTATCGCTTGATATCCTCATTCTCTAACAAAGAGCGATGATAGACTGGCCCATTGGGCAGCGGTGCGTCGGGGGTCAGATCAATGGGGTGCTTGACCTGGCAGTGCAGAGGTACCCCTGTAGGTGAGGAGAAGATATCCGAGTATTCTTCCACGACCTTATCTACTTGCTTCTGCTATGTGGAGAGGTCGTTCGTAGAGACCCTGGATGTGGATGCGATCTTTCTCTTATTCTTAGAGCGAATCATGAAGAAGACAAACTTCTTCGTCTGTGAGATGACCTTCCTACATTTCTTAGCAGAGATCAAGGAAATTGCACTAGGTGGGACTGCCTCGGGTATCCTGTACAAGTTCCTATTCAAAGTAATAATAACACTACGAGGCCTAGACTCATATACAGCATGACATTTCCATAAATAAGGTTGGCCCAAAAGAACATCACAAACTTTGAGAGGAGAAACATCACACAATATCACATATTTGAAGGGCTTGATGCCGTATGACAGTCAACACTGTTGGCTGACAGGAAGATGGCTTCCTTGGCGGAGCCATCCAATGGTGTATGGTTGTGGGTGTGGCTTTGTTGGCAGGGCCAACTGCTTGACAACCTCTGCTGAGATGAGGTTCTTCTGGCTACTGCTATCAATGATGAAGTGCAGCGGGGTGACTTTTACCCACATCTATGTATGGAAGAGGCGCTCTCCTTCTTATGGCTCGTCTAGTTCACCAGGCTGGAGCTTGGTGGTAGCAATGGTGGCACTATGTTCCACATCAATGATCCTTCTTCCCCTTTCTGGTTCTGTCTTGGAGTCAAAATCTGCATCTGATTTAGAGGCTTTCAGTTCGGCCACCAGCAACTGCTTTGAGTGACAGTCAGTAGTGTTATGCCAAGGACTCTTATGAAAGTCGCACCACTTCCCGGTATCTTTGTTTGCCTTTCCAGTGTCCTTCTTTGCTTGTGTCTTGTATTGGTTTTCTTGATACTGTCCATCTTTTCTCTTTCCTTTGTTCGATGGGTTGGGGCCGCTCTTTCCTGGATTTTGTTGTGAGGGGTTCCCAGGCCCAAATTGTTGTGTCTTTTGTTTGAGCTTTTGCTCGATTTTGACGGCATATCAGTAGGCCGCGCCCAAGGATGAGATGTCTAGAAATTCCATTTCGGTTTGGATTTATCTATGCAGAGCACTGCAATACTTGAGCACCAGATGTCACTCCGAATCTTTGATACCCAACTTGGTGCGCAAGGTATGGAAGATATTTGTGAAATATGGTAATGCTTGGTCTCTTTCTTGCCGCAATGTGGTCCATTTGGTATACAGGTTGTCATAACTTCTGTCAGGGTAGTATTTTTCCTTAATAGCATCCCTGAAGGATTCCCAGGTGGTCGTGATTGAAAATAATGAGGTTTCCTCTGTTTCCTTTTTCTCACGGAAAGTTTCCCACCAATCTTTGACATGGGGAATGACTTTGAGGAGCGCAAAAGTAATCTTTTCCCTATTTGAAAACTTATGAAAAGAAAAATACCCTTCTAGTAGATTCAACCACTTGTCTACAGCATCTACGCCTATCTAACCTTCAAATATAGGGATATCAAAGTTTATTTGTACCTTGAAGGGGGCGACGCCTCCGTTTGAAGAAGATGCATCGCCTATTGGTAGTCGCCGAAGGATTTGCACGAAACTATCCATCATCTCGTTCCTCTGTTGCATGAGGGATTCCTCAATCAACAGTTTGAAAGGATCTCCTATCCTATCATCTTTCTTTTCTCCTGCCATGGGAGGTCGCTTGGGCGTGCGAGAGCTTCTGTCCTCAAGAGAAACAAGCTCGAGATAATCAACACTTGTACCAAAGACACTTAGTTATTAGGTAATCGATCCGGATTTTATGAGAAGAACGAAATGAATACAAATTATTAATAGGTTCTTAACACAAAATAACAGAGATACAGTAAAACTAGTTTTCTATTCAATAACGAAATAAGTTGAAACTGTAAAATGCAGCGGAAACAAGCTTGCTGGAATGGTGGCGGCTTATCTTTGAGAAGAGATGTGATGGCAGCGTGCATTCGGAAGAAGACAGTTACAATGAGGCTCTGAAGGCATTTTTTACAATAATCAGGAATGCCAAAAACCCTAGACATCCAAAAACCTAACCCTAGGATATGAAGCGCCAAAAGTCATGTGGGCCCTGTTTGGGTAAGCTAGTACCTCAACTTCCCGGGGTCGTAACTTTTGCATACGATCTTCGTTTTAGGCGTGTGATAGCCCGTTGGAAAGGTATCATTGAGGAGATTCATTTTGGGGGATCAATAATGCCTTTGTCCATCATTGAGGAGATCAATACCCAAAAAAATTCATTTAGGCCCTCAAAATGGCCCCAGAAGTAAAAACTACTAAAAATAGTAAATTGCCAAAAATGTCAGAAAGTTGTTTTGAGATAGTTGGACAAGGTGGGTTGCCACCGATATCCATATAGATCACAAACACCCCATCTACGCGATCGAAACCAAAGATTTTATCCCATCAGGTCCGATCAACTAGTTCAAGAACCTCATTCCTGCCCCTGATGCTTTTGAAGAAGGCAACATGGACAACACTTCCTCGACCATTAAAATCAACATTTCCATAAAAAATAGTGTCGCTGAGGAAATCACCATTGGATTTGCTTGCACTCCTCAAGGAATCACCGCCTACAAAGCCCTCTTCCAAGAATATCGAGATATTTTTGATTGGTCATACACGAAAATGCCTGGCCTCGATCCCTCTATCGTTGAACATCGCATCGACATCTGGCCCAACATTACACCAGTTCATCAAAAACAACAACTGCTACACCCATCCAAAGAAGCAACCATCAAAGCCGAAATTGACAAATTACGTGCTGTCGGGTTCATTTACCCCATCGCCTATACATCATGGGTTTCCAAACCTGTACCTGTTAACAAAAACAGGGCACTATCCGCATCTGCATGAACTTTCACAATCTCAATCACGCATGTCCCAAAGACAACTTTCCAATGCCTTTCATCGATCAAATTATCGATGACTGTGCATGCCACGAGGCTCTATCCTTCATTGACAGTTTCTTTGGTTATAAACAAATTCAAATTCACCCAGCCGATCAGTATAAAACCACATTCACTACCCCTTGGGGTACTTTTTCATATCGTCTCATGCCTTTTGGCTTAAAGAATGTTGGCGCAACTTTCCAACGGGCTATGACATACATCTTT
Organism: Picea engelmannii; assembly: GCA_009831015.1. Classification (NCBI taxonomy): domain Eukaryota; kingdom Viridiplantae; phylum Streptophyta; class Pinopsida; order Pinales; family Pinaceae; genus Picea; species Picea engelmannii. Next base: position 64,951 of record ML792112.1, on the reverse strand, counting down.
CACGATCTAGCTCATATCATCATCGCATACTTGGACGATCTCACAGCTCGATCCAAGAAACACACCCAACATCTTGATGATTTGTGAATCATCTTCCAACGGTGTCGTCAGTACAACATCCTCTTGAATCCCCTCAAGTGCGTTTTCTGTGTCACCAAAGGGCACCTCCTCAGCTTTATCATTTCCCAAAGAGGTATTACCGTGGACCCCCTCAAAGTCCAAGCTATCACCAAAATTCCACCTCCCCGAAATTTACGTCAACTTCAGAGCCTACAAGGCAAAGCTAACTTTCTACGGTGATTTGTCCTAGACTACACCATACATGCACACAATTTCCTTCACTTACTATGTCACGACATCCCATTTCACTAGGATGACCATGCCCAATAGTCATTTGACGATCTTAAAATGGTGCTCTTCAATGCCCCTTTAATCAGTGCACCTGACTACAATCGTGACTATATCCTCTACTTATCAGCATCAGCTGTGTCAGTAGTAGGAGTTCTCATCCAACAAGGTGATGAAAATCGTCAGCATGTCATTTATTACGTTAGTAAAAAACTCTCAGGACCACCCCTGAAGTATAAACATGAAGAGAAACTAGCTCTTGGAGTCATCCTCACAGTCCATAAACTATGTCACTACATTCTGCTTCGCACAACTAAGGTTGTCACCGATTCTAACCCTATGCAATACTCACTCAGTCGTCGGAAAATTAAAGACAAATTTTCTCTATGGATTGTTATCCTTCAAAAGTACGATCTGGAATTCTCAACACCCAAGAGCAAGAAGGCCCTCGTTCTTGCCGAACTTTGTTTGTCCCTCCCCTCTGACACCACCAGTGCCCCCGTCAATACTGACTTTCCTGACGAACACCTCTTTTACATCACTTTGGATGATCCTTGGTACGATGACCTCCTCGTTTACCTCCTAGGGCGCAACATCGACACCCTCTCCAAAAACCAGGCCACCAGGATGGACCCGAAGGAAAACTTTCCAGTATCCGTGGACTGACAGTGGTCCAACTACCCTACCATCCTGGCATGTAGCGTAAGCCCCCAAGTGAAGTGCTCACAAGCCAACACTCTCTCCATCACCATCAGCTGGCCACCACTGATCCACTGTGTTGCCAGCGACCCATAAACTCTCACAATCATCGTTGTTATACAACGATGTACTAGGGCATCCATCGCCCCAATGCTCACAACTATGCCAGACATAAAGTTTGGCCCCGAACAGTATCTCCGGCCAACCATCGCTAGCGGAACATCCCTCGGTAACACTGACTCCATCGGTAGGGGCCTTCCTCGAAATGGGAGCCCAGTCAAAAAGTACACATCCTCCACCGTAGTGAAGGCAATCTGCTCTCCCCACACTATGAAGCAATGCAGGTCTGGACTCCACATCCGAATAAGAAATTATAGGAGATACTCCTGTGCCCATATTAACAGGCACTCAAATAAATTCAACAACCCACAAGCTGCCAAAGTCGCACGTACACCTGGCTCCTCAATAGCCATGGCGTCTTGTAGCTGGGACCAATCCCGCTCTCGCCAACCAACCAACATCGTGCACAAATCTCACCTGCAACCACATAAAAATAGTCCTAAGTTAGCCACATGAACCATCAACAACATCAAAAAGATAAGTTTTACACCCATCAACCTTGCCTTCAAGGCACAACTGTTTAACCCACAGGCGTGCACACATGCACGCCTGTTCACTCCATAGGCATGCACATATGCGCACCTGTTCACTACACAGGTGCACTCTCAAGCGTGCATGTCCATCTTTCAGGCACGCACACATGCGTGCTTGTTCACTCTACAGGCGCGCACATATGCGCGCCTGTTCACTACACAGGCATGCTCTTAAGCGCGTCAGTCCATCTTTCAGGTGCGCACGCATGTGCACCTTCTCAACTTACAGGTGCTCTCTAGAGCACGCCTGTCCAATGCGCAGTCGCGCACACATGCGCAGCTGTGCAACTGACAGGCGCGTATATAGTGCGCGCCCTTTCCCCTCTTACTGGCGCCCCCATACACGTCTATCTGGTGGGTAGACGTGCACGTGTGCGCACCTACTTCCAGATCGCCAGTGCACGTGGAGTCCACACTCATAAAAACCCTCTATACGACCCTCCGTACAACCCCTGCCCAAAAAATGAAACCCTAATTCTATGTAGGATGATCAAACCACTAATCTGAATCTTGTTGGTCCTCGATCAGATGCCTCATCCTACCTGCATCTCCAAAACTCCTCTGAATACTTATTTTCTAGTCACTATAGTAGCAAGTACAAATGAGGTGGCAATGTGGGCCCTACAGCTATATATAGGCCTTTTTTCCAAACTTCCACTCACCATTCCGGGAGCTCCGAGCATCCGTTTCTCGATTCGTTTTTAGCCACGGGATTAGCATCCTGTCATCTACATCACGACAGTCCTTGGGCCTCTTTTCATCATGATCCCTTGGGATGCCATTTTTCATACCCTGATCAAGTACACATGCGCATATTCAAAATCATCAAATACATGCTCATATATTTGATTCTCTTCAGATATTGTTCACGTCGGGTATTTGGTTTTCATGTGTGTAGGTACTTGGTCATCATACATCAACACAAACCCTTTAGGTATATACTCAGCACTGGTATGTAGTCATTCCCTTTGAATCTCACTTAGATTTCCAGTCACACCCTCTGACATTTGCCTCTAGGATCCCCATTTCCGGCTCTGCAGTACCAAAACCTCCATTTGCATCTTCGGTACTATCACTCGGTAGCACTCTTAACCACATGAGTTGTCCCATTCATAGCACCTTGTTGTTCTTTTGACACTCATGCTGTTTTTCAAAACCCTTTAGGGATGGGAGTCTTTATAGTCTTACATCATGTTGCGAATCAACCACATACTCCTACTCATTTTGCTAGCTTTCCCAACGGACTCCCAGATTATCTCTTCATGTTTCTATTTTTGGATTGCACCTCCGCAGTATCATGAACCCTCCATTTCCTCCACAATTCATTTGCCCATCTACAAATTTCCCTTCATTTCACCTACCTTATACAGAAACCCACCCATGGGGCCCCCACCCTCCATCAGTTCTCCAAGAAAATTATGCCCTACCCGAGCCAACCATATCACATTGGGGCACCCGTTTCTGTATTTTTACACTTATCCCAAATTATTCTTTATTTATTGTACAAACGCATTTGTTTCTAGCCATTACATTACCTTTTTTTCATCACCTTTGGCGACCCTCTTCCCTTTTTGGCCAAACGCAACCCATGTCACCCTTGGTTGGGGCACTACTTATCATCCACCCTTGATGACATCATCCATATCTTCAGAGTACCCCACAGGCCACTTACCTCTGCCCTCTGAGTTTGTTCACTTTGTCCCGCCTCTGGCACAACTTATCCCCTATCTTGTTGTCCCCCTGACACTCGACCTCGTTGAATGGTTGCAGCCACTTTTATCTCAAATATACTCCAACCAAGGGCAGTCTTGAGTCTTCCTACATATTGACTTCATCCATGTACCTCCTCCACTTCCTAACCTCACCTAGTAGATTTCATGAAGTCATTTCCTTATGGGCGTCGCGTCCCCTTTTTTGTCAACATCAACACAGTTTTCCAGAAGGGAAACCGTATCTTGATTCTCATTACCCATCCAATGAGAGATCTCAGACAGCACAGGGAGAAACACAATTGCTCCCTGTTGTCATTGACACCCATGAAATTCGACATCAACACTTTCTCATGTTACAGTGGGTCTTACTTTGCGACTATTGCAGTTAGTTCTTTTACTTTCCAAAGACCTCTGAACTTGGCTGGGCTATCAATGCCCACATAATCCATGATACTTCTTACAGCTATCACTGCATACTATTCAGAGTATGTTCATCCACAGAATTGTCTTCTGCCTTTATCATGACCTCCCTTGAGGGCACTGCAGTTGTCTACATCAACACTTTATTCCTCTTTTTGAGTTACATGACATGAGCATGGGGCATGCCCACCTCATTTGTACACAATATGGTTTTTACCCACCTCATGGAAGGTTGGGTTCTATTGTTTCCTTTTTCCCTCCAACGGATCGCTCTGGACAATCCCACTATTTTTCTCTCTTACAATAGCACTCTCAATAGAAGAAACATTGATGGATTTCAGCTATACGTATGCTCCTAACCTCATCCATCAGGGGACATCTGTTATCACTGAAATTTCGTCCACAAATGGTTACAAGAATTCAGCATCATCAAACAGTTATGAAGTCATCCATGGACCTGAATTAACACAAAAGCATTCATAAAGGGTAAAAAACTATACAAAATAGTGAAAAATTGAAGGGTGCTATGAAGACATTGGGTGCGCGCGCACATGCGCGAAACAGAAATGCACGATTCGTGCACATGCGCATGATGCACGACTGTTGTCGCAAAAATCCGTGCACCTGAGAAATGGTGCATTTATGAGAGTGGTCGGCCTCCCACCCACTTCTGGTTAAGCTTCCAAGATGATTTGACACTCAAATCTGGACTGGATTCGACTGGATGGTTGGTCAAAGACCTAGAAATTCCCTAATTAGCCTCTTTACACAATACAAACTAGTTGAGCAATAGCTCAAAGGAATGTTATAAAAAGGCCATGGATACACTTCATCTTTCAAGGATTTCAAAGCAAAGTTATTCTTCCATTATTCTCTTGAGGACTCTTCTATCCTTTCCAAGAGTATACTTGCATCATTTCATTGGGAAATCCATCTCACCCCTTGAGTGGATTAGCAAAGAATTATTTCACCATTTTCATTTTCCTTTTCAAAATTGTAAGAAGAGCTTACTTGTGGGGGTCCAAGAGCCCTCCCTTGGAGGAAGAAGGGACTCATAGTCCCCTTGCTTCTCGATGTTTTCTTTCACTAATATCAGCCTTATCATTGGTGACATGGGTCTCATTATTCTTTTTGTCTCTATGTCCCTATGCTTATAAATTTAGTTGTTGTTTTATTTCTTAGTTTAATTCTTAGTTGCTATTTTATATTTCTTTTTCTAACCCTTTTCCTTGCAGTTGTCCTGCTCAGAAGACCTAACTGATCTTGCAAGAACCTCTATTTTTCTCACTAAGGTGATGAAAGAGGTGCAACAAGGTCTTCATCGAATGGCCAACCAAACTTCATCACACACCAAATGACAACGAAGAGAAATTAGAGATGCAGACTAAAAGGAGGAAAGAGAAGAAAATGGTATAGATAGCATAATATAAATGGAAGGAACTTGTTGAAGAGAAGTAATAGGCTGAAATATCCCAAGGGAAGGGAAACGGGTCAATGGTTCAACGGTCGTGTGTATAGGATGCCAAGAAATATGACGAAGGGAAAGGGCTCAAACAAGAAGATGCGAGAAAAACTAGCAAATAATCCACCTATGAAGAACCAATACACACCACTTAAGCTAAGTCCAAGCCTTAAGACTATAGAACATGAGAGCACACCAACTCCATCGCAACAGAATAACACCACACCCATCGAAGAGGAAATCCCCTCGTAGTCCGTTGTGCACAAAGTGTTTCCTGATCAACATCAAGAAATTGATATTGGCATCAACACTCCAACACAAGTGTCAGAGTAGACCCCTACACCAATCTCGAGCATCGTTAGGGTTCTCCAATCCAATTTGGATGTAAAACATATGTTGCACAGAGAGTCATCACAAAAGTTGGAAGAACTCTATATTCAACTGGAGCTTTCTCCAACAATGAGACCGTGTCCCAAGAACAAAAAGTCATAGAAATAATGACAATAACAACATCGCCACGTAGTAGTACCCATAGATGAGTTTTTTTATTCATCCCATTGGCCTTCAAAACCATTGATCCATCCACTACAACAAAACCTCAACTATTACCTTACGTTAAGTTGGAGTTGGTCCAGGTGCCTTTATAGGACTTGCAAACCTAGATGGATGAAATCATGAATGAACTATGGGACAAACACTGCATACTCAACAATTCCTATACATGACTACAATAAAAGAAGGATAAATAACTTGCAGTGGATAAATAAACTCAAAGAAAGCATGACCAAGAATGAGTTTCCCATGAGGAGATTGAGGTTGCACATAAGGAGATAAAATAACTCCACAACACAAAAGTGATTGTGCACACCTCATTGATCAACACAATGGATGAAGTCTACGTGCAAGACCCAAGCATAGCTGTAGACACTTCAAACCTCTATGTGCCACGTAAACTTGGAAAAGTCAAGGAGAGATTCTAGTACTTTCAAGAAGAGAACTTGAGCTTCGAGAAAAGTTGAAGTGCATTCCCCAAACAGGGGAAGGGTGGTTGCAATAGAAAATTTATATTGAAGAAAAGGAACTAAAGCAGGGATATGAGCATTTAGAAAATTTCTCAGGGTAGTCGACTATAGATTCAAGATCTAGAAACACCTCTAGAACGCCCCTGAAATCAATACCGTTGAAAATTAGATCCATGCAACTGAAGCATAGATTGAGAAAAATAAGCAGGAACTACCCTCCTTGTCACTCGAAAAAATACAAGAGGCCATGATAGTAATTACCATCCAACTTCAGGAGACTACATCTTCCTTCAATGAACAACAAAATATTTTAGGCATCATGCTCGACGCAGTGGACAAAGACCCATTGCACTACTACAAACTTTCATATGTGTAAGCAAAGGAATCCCCAATCGTACAACTGGGGGAGTAGATAAACCTACAATGGAGACGATAAAAATAGGTTATATGGAAGATTTTTTCAAAAATATAAAGGACCTGACATATATTTTTGATGAGATTGATGGCTAATTAAAATAATTCATCATAGAGCTCATCAATACGATACCATCAATATCCTCTATTAGGATGTAATCAACATAATTGGCTGAAGGACGATCCAACTAATAGTGTTGGGGTCTTGTTGGAACCCTAAGTTTTTTAATACTCTGCATGCACCATAATTCAACACTGCATGTGTGCCCAAGAAAATGCACTGCACGATGCCAAGCTTTAGCATCTATGCTGAAAAAGGATCTACTACGTGCACCAACTTGTTTTGTACTACGTACAAGGACTTGAAGAGATTACATGCATCTCGAATCCTTGAATATATTAATTAATCATTGTGACCATTTTTGTAATCCGATTGGTCATGGTTGAGGTTGAGGTTGATCTAGAAAGTTTGTTAGGATTTTCATGTTCCAATAGAATTAAGGGGGATGCATTTGGTTATGTAAGGTTGGGTTTTTTCTCACTAGAATTTTGATCTTAAGGAATACTTTATAGTATTTGAGTCAACCTCATGAGGATATAATCCCCCTATGTTTTTTAAGAGGCAGTACTCATCTATTTAAATAACATACAAGAATATAAACAATTCTTGAGAAGGACTAGGCTTATTTGAAATAAATATTCACATGAAAAGAATACTTGAGAAAGGATTAGGTATCTTATAAAAAGTAAATATTGACAATATGTTATAGTATCATAAACCAAAATAATGTGTAGTGAGATAAGACGACATTTACATCACAACATTCATCAAAGTAGAACACAAGACTCAAAGAAGGGAAATAAGAATGTATGGACCACATATGGTAGGAAACTTTAAATGATCATTTAATTAGGCACAAATAAGATTCTGATAGACATACATTTGAAATCTCATGCTTAAAATCAAAGTCTTGAGATTACAATAATGTTTTTTCCCAAGTTCTCTAGGAACATCAAAAAATAATATGTCTTTAAATTAGAGAGTAATGTCTTGAAATACAAATAAATATTGTATGTTTCCTTCAAACAGGATTGGGATGGGGCTCCTGCAGACTATGAAATGAAAAGAACCGGAAGACAAAAGAAAAAAAATCATGAATCTACCTTGAGTTTCACAAATTACTGGGAAATGGAAGGTAATATGATGATTGCTTGTATAATAAGGAAAACAAAGACAAGAATAGGGTTGATACTTGACTCAATGTGATGGACATTATTCTCAACCTTAATTGTTTTCTTGTGCCTCTTTTGTAGATATTTGTTGTGTTGGATGTGGGATAATCACTTCAACTATTTATTTTTGATATGAATCAGTGATTTGTATTAGGAATTTTCTTAGCCACTCTTCTATGTATTCCATCATGGGGGCCACTGTGATCTCATGATTGGTATTTATTTTGAATAGATCATTCTTCATATCTCTTAGGTACATGCATAATTGGTGCACCGTTTCATCTATCTCATCATTTCTATTGATGTATCTAACTAGACATTTTTATATTTCTTCCATGAAGAATTCTATTGAATCAGTGAACTCACTTTTCCATGAAACTTTTAATACATCAAGTTGTTCTAATAATTGTTATTTAGATGAAAGTATTATGTCAATTAATAAACCTAGGCCATCGAGTTCCTTTGTGAGACCAATAATATTAAAGAAATGGTAACTTCTTTTATTCTTCACAACATTTATATCATTTATCATTTCTCTTAAAATTTTTATTATTTTCAACCAACAAGGATTAATTTGTTTCATCTAGATATTATAAGGAAGGTTTTGTTCTCTTCTGTGGATATCACTTAAACTGAAACTTTAGCTAAAAATATACCCATGACATATTTGTATGAATGTTCATCATTTTTAATATATTTTTGAAGATATTCTTTGCAATGCGTAATCCTCATGGAAATATTGGTGGAGCTTTGTGAAATCTCCCACATTTATTGGATCAAATATATTCTTTTTTGTATCTCATCTCCAACATAGTTTCTTACTACTAATAGCATACTAGTTGAACATTTCCACTTGCTGCCGCTTTTTGGAATATATTCTAAGGTAACTATTGGTTGGACCATGTTTAATGGCTTATCAAACAATGGTATTGGAATTAGAGTTTCCTCTAATTCCTTTATTTTTTCCTTTAAAATTAAATTTTCTATTTCAATGTTACCAACAAATTCCTTAAGTGCTTCTCTGGGTTCTTCATGAAATTGTACAATCTTTGATGGTGCAGCCCCATGGAAATCAATTTCCAATTTCCAGTTCTCAAATATTTTCTTACTTTTCATGTTTACATTTTCAATTAAAAAAAAAATAGAACTTCTATTGTAGGTCGTGTGGTGTAATGTCACAGGCTCCTCTTCAAATATTTTTGGTTCCTAAGTGACCAGAGATTTGGAAATGTCTTGGGTTTCTAGCAGTTGTTGTTCAGAAAAGATGGGTTCTTCGACAAGCTTGTCTACATCCATTTCCCATGGACTTCCTTCAATTTGAGGTATTCCCATCCCCATTTTATTGGTATCTCTTTTTATTTTAGCAGAGGTATATACAACATGATATTTTTCAAAAAAATTCCTTGTTGGGTCCTTATCAACGCCATCATTTGGATTTATGACAATTTTTTTCCTTGTTTCCAAACCAATATTTTTTGTTTTTTTTCTTGATGGTGTACTTATTTGAGATATAGTAGGGGAATTGGGGTTTTTGGGCATGATAGTTACTGAACGAATTCGTACAGGATTGCTTGGAAGTACAAGATTTCACAAGGAGTTTCATAATAGTTGGGTGTTACTCCTACTATCCATGATAGTATGGAAGCCACCAATGGGTTGGAATTATGATGCATAGGTCCACCATCCTTCCCCATGAAAAAATTATTAGAGATGCAAAAATAAAAATATAGGAAGATCTGGGTTGAGAATAACACCTCTTTTGAGCTATGGTTTACGACACTAACAAAAGCGAGTGTGTTAGTACTATGAATACTACATAGCATCATGGATAGGTATGAGGAATACATGTTTCTTAGTTGTACTTTCCATAATTTTTTCATCACTCCACATGCAGATTCAAAGGACAAAACAAGGATGTTCCCTTTCGACATCACTAACAAGGACATTCAACATGTCGTCATTGAATGGCCTGCTAAACTTCAACCCACATCAAATAATGTTGAAGAGAAATTAGAGATGAAGACTAAAAGGGGGAAAGAGAAGAAAAGGGTAGAGATAGCCCAACAGAAAGGCAAAGAACATGTACAAGAGAATCAATAGTCCAACACATCCCAAGGGAAGGGAAAAGGGCTAGTGGTTCAGTGGATGTGTTAGCACTCTGTAAATATGTCCGGCTAATAAAAATATGACGAAGGAAAATCTTTCAACCAACTTTGAGACCCAAAACTAGCCTTTCATATCTGGAGAGGGCTCTCGAGAGAGACGTTGTCTCAACGCGGGATATGGCTTTAAAGAAGTGGATAGATTTAACACCTTTGAAATAATGGGTTATGGATATATTGGCGCAAGAGAGTAAGACTTTGGGCTATGGAGTCAATTCGAGAAATGATAGCAATAAATGAATTAGTGACTGAACTTTGAGAGGATAAAGGCTAAGTGAGAAATAGTCTTCTGTGGAAAATTGTAATGTGTGGCGAGAAGAAAACACAAAAAGTAACTCGGAGCATCATTGTGGATGAATTTAGAGTTAACTTTAAGAGGAAAACGTTTTGCCTAAATGGCGCGAACAAGGGTTGTTGCGCAACGAATCCACAGGTTCAAAAGTTTGTTCTGATTTAGATAGAAAAGGATATGATTAAAGAAAACAAGAAGTACATACACAAAGAAGGGAAAAAAATACATCCAACTGCTACAATTAGAATCTTTTCATCAAAGTTTCGGTACTTTTTCATTAAGTTTCGCTTGAACTCAAATTACATACAATAGATACTGTCTATACGAATTTTTCCAACCAACTTGGCTTACATCGAAAAGATCAAATATATAGGTGAGGGCACCACTTGGGATACCCTGTTATTCTAACTACTATCTCTGAAAGCTAGGAAACTGAATGTTCTACGTTAAAAGACTCTTCGCATGATGCTTTTCCAAAAGTATACTACAAATACATCTAGCTACATAATTATTGTTTGCAACCCTACATGGGGATTCAGTTATCGGTCAGGTTTCGTCATGGGAGAGTGATGTGTCAATGCTTTCCTTCGATCAGATTTCTGAATGGACCAGTGTTTGTCAGAGTCCTACTATTTGCTGTAATGACTTTGATTTCCATCGCATGCTCATTTGTTGGGGAAAATGTGCACGACAAGTGGCTGCTGACTGTCATGGCCGTTATCAAAAATGAAAAAATTTCCTTAGGGCAATGTCTCCTTCAAAATTGTCAAGATTTTCTTTTTGATTACGGGTACATGATGAAATTATCTAATCTTGTTTCTTTTTCTCACCGGCGAGGACTGCGCGGGCTATCTCCTCGACCACTTCACCTTCTCTGGAATGTTTTGCATACTTTTCTTCCAACATACGTTGTGATTCATGTAGTTGTACGATCGTATCCTGAACCTATCTGAGCTTTCTTTTGAGCCACGTCACATTCCCTTCGTGACCTTGTGACACCGATGCTTCAATGATCTTTGTTTCTAGTTGTTGTCTCAGCTCCCTGTTTTCCTGGTACAGTTCAGCGATGGCTAGTTTCGCCTGTTTCAGCTGCTGATATGGTTCTTGATCATTTGTACCCATGACATCCATCCTCCATGTTCTGCTTCCACATTCTTGGCTCGTACCTCCAACAGGTTCTAATAGAATGGCACGCATAAGTAATATTTCAGAAACTGAACTTGTGCACGGCTCGTTTTGGACTCGGGTTTCCCCAACTTCTTTGTTCTTCCTTGGCCTGCCCCTCCTCCAAGGTATCTTTTGTTGGGAAGGAAGAGATTCTAATGTCATTCCTTCATGCTTGAGCCCTCCCATTTCAGGTTCTGCGTCCTGTGATATCATCGTTTCCATAGGTAAAGTGAAAATTCCCTTTCGATCTTCGAGGATGCCTGTTATAAGTGAGAATGAATCCCAGTCCTTTTGGTGCTGGGGCCTAGAAATTCTTCTACTTTGTGCACCCTTTATTATGTTTTGGGAGGTCTCCATGGAATGACCGGTATTTATCTTGTGCACGGTGGATCCAAAAAATGCACAAGGCATAAAATATGATTGACCTGAGCTCACGAGAAAGATTGAAAATAGTTCGTGGACCTGTTTTCATGAATAAAATGGGCATCGAGCATATGAAATTTATAATAGATCAGGAAGAAGGAGGAATCGTGCCAAAGAGCAGTGAATTCATGGCGACTGGATGTTTTGAATCAAATTTCCTATTTTCCATGACACATCCTCGCGTGTAAGGTACAAGCGATAAGGGATGTAGGGCATACATGATACGAACGCTACGATTTTTCATCCCCTCAACCTTCATAATAAGCTGATAATAGTTTTTTCACTTTCCATTGCGACTTCCATTAACTACTTGACTCGACCTGGGGCACGTAGAGACTATCTTTTAACAGGACCTGACTCTCTGGGAACAACCTACCCATATTGTTCACGCATATTTCAACTCTAACATCCCTTCCTACTTCCAAGGGACAACCAACCACTTGCTGACTTTGACCACTTCATTGTTACGTACCTGAATTCACATGTTTGGACACATGGGCCATAAATCGACTAAAACCGACTCTAAATGGAAATAAAAATGGTGGCACTAATAGTTAGCTCCAACGGGGATGCTATCCTCCCCGTGAGGTAGCAAAGAATTATAGACTAGGTGCATGACCATTGGGACTTATTGCAACTCTTCGAAATTTCAATATAAAAAACAAAATGCAACCTAAACCTATCGTCACAGCTTCTAAAAGACTCAGCATAAGCTTAGGGCCTTCACTTTGGGCTTCAATTTTCTGCTGACCTACTGATTCGATGCAAAAATAAAGCGACTATTTACAATGGTATATGACTTAAATGGATTTTATTTCATCAGATAATGTTTGAGGAACCTGTAGTTTACAGGCCCCCAACCGAGACACTCTCCATTTGATCCTTCTAAAAAATAAGCATTTCCCTCACAATACACGTTGATTTTGAATGGACCCGTCCAAAGGTGGTCAAACTTCCTGTGCTTTCCTTTATCTTCATTCCTCGCATCCCATCTCAACACCAACTCTCCTACCTGGAATTCCGCCTTCTTAAAACACTTGTCGAAGGTTTTCGTCATCCTCTTTTGGTGGAGTTGGAATCGATTGTATACATGTTCCCTCATCTTCTCTGTGTGAATCAACTGATTTATCCTCCTTTTCACGTCATTTGTGTTGGCCTCCTGTTCCTGCAACAACTTTGTGACGGGAATTTGCTGAAAAGGTGAATTTGAGATGGTCTTCTTAGTGGTGACCCGATCTGCCCAGAAATCATAGATGAGATTTGTATGCCAATCTTTCTTATTGTCTTGCAGGAGTCTTTTGATGATCTTGGTCAGGATTTTATTTTAGGATTTTTCTAACCCATTTCCTTGTGGGTAGTACGTCGTAGAATGACCTAGGGTTATATTGTAATCCTGAAAAAAAATTTCCATCCTCTTGGACTTGAATGCGACTGCATTGTCTATTATGATCTTGAAAGGGCATCCAAATCTCGACAAGATGTTTGTCTCTAGAAATTGGATAATGCCTGCATCAGTGGCTTGCTTTGTGGGGATCACTTAGATCCACTTTGTGAAGTAGTCAGTGGCCATGAGTATCCATTTGTGTTTCACCAAGGATAGCAGATTTATTTCCCCTATGAAATCCAAACCCCACTGCATGAAAGGTGTTTCGATAGAGATCGACTTTAGTGGAAAGGGCTGCAACTTTCTTCTGCCATTGAAAATTTGACATTCGTGGCAGTTGGAAACTTCTTTGTACACGCCCTTGAATATCGTAGGCCAATAGTAACATGCTCTAGGGATTTTGTGCATGGTGGTTTTCCAGTAGTGGTGCCCTCCGCAATCACCTTTATGAAATTATTCTATGGCTCGCTTCGCATTGTTTTCCAGCAAACAACTCAACAATATTCCCCCAGGATCTTTCCAGTAAAATGAGTTATCTAGGATGTAGAACTTAACCGCTTTAAGATTTAGGAATCTGGCCTTGGTCTTACTTACACCCAGAGAGGCCTGGATATTCTTTAACACATAAATGATGTCTCCATACCACGGTGAATCGACAAAATCTTGAGACACCTGTGCAGTCATTTCCTCCCGAGGACTCTCTGACAGATCAACAATCAAATTGATTCCCACATCGTCGTATTCCAACTGTACCATTAATTTTGCAAGGCCTTGATCCTTAACTAGTTTCGTAGGCTTAATATCCAGGTCATATTCCATCATGGCCGCTATCCATTTACCTCTCCTCCCTTCGGGGTCAGGCTGACTCAGGATATCCTTAACTGAGTTGTTGGGAACATAGGTAATAACATGGGAGTGCAATATGTACATCATGAATTCCTTTAGGTATTTTACTTATGCTTGTTTTTCCATAATGTTGCAACTTAGTGGAGCATCCCTCAACGTCCGACTGAAATAGGCTCTGGGTTTCTTGAAGTTCTTCTCATCTTTCTATAACCGCATGCCAAAAATCGTATTCTCTGATCCAAATGAAAAAAGGATGAAATCTCTCGTGAAGTCTGGACTTGCTAGCACAGGAGCTTTAGTCAGTGCCACCTGGATGTCTTCAAATGAATTCTTGGCTTCTAGGTTCCACTTGATCTTGTTCCAATTTTTGAGCATGCAAGTGATATGTTTTATAATCTCTTCTAGGTTGGGGATGAATCTCCTCAAGAATTTTACTTTTCTCAGGAAATATTGCACTTCATTCTTGCTGTGCAGAGTACCAATTTTCAGTATTCCTTCAACCCTGCCAGGGTCTATCTTAACGCCTTCTTTCGAGCCCCAAAAAATTCCCTTCTTCCACCCCGAAATGTGATTTCTTTTGATTTAGAGATATATATATATCGAACCTCCTACACTTCTGGAAAAATTTATTCAGATGCTCAAGGTGTTGTTCGTCAGAGGCAGAGTATACCATGATGTCGTCCAGATAAATCACAATGAACTTGTCCTTTTCGTCGGCAAATGTGATGTACATTTCCCTCTGTAAAGTGGCTCCAAAGTTCATCAGGCTAAAAGGCATATTGGCGTACATGAACTTCCCCCAAGGAGTCGTGAAATCCATTTTTTTCTATCTTCTAGGTGGACCATGATCTGATTATACCCCGAAAAACCATCCAGCATGGACAACTTCTGGGACCCCACCACCTTTTGCAGGATATATTCCATTTTGTGGAGAGGGTAGTGGTCCTTTAGGGACACTTTTTTCAAGTTTCAGAAGTCTATGCACAGTCTTATTGTTGGAGAAATTTCTATTTTCGACACACTAGTTCAGTGGGAGTAACACTAGTTCATTGGGAGTTAACTGACTAGTTCTATTTTTAGACTTTCTATTTCTACCATCACTATTATGCATGCATGCATTCCTAAGGAAAGCTAACTGCTTGATTGATTTTTCTAATTATGGAATGCTTTTTCCTATATATGAGTGTATTCCACTCATTCATTGTGTCATATTGATCATGATCTATGTATCAATCATCAGCTCATTGGAGTAGTGTGAATATATTTTCTCATTCTTCCATATTGAATATCTCTTCTTTTTCTTCATAAGATTTGTTTGTGCATGCTTTAGCGAGATCTCTTGTGCAGGTTTTCATGAAACACTGACATGGTATCAGAGCTATGCTTCTTGGAGCAAGCTAGACAAGCCAAAGAATAAGGAAAATCGGGGTTTTGGCAAGCTAAATTTGTGGTCGTAAATTTAAGCAGTTATTCCTCCAAAAATATTACATTTTTGAGAAAACGGCCCATTTGGGAAGTAAATCGACCCATTTTGGAAGTGGGTTTTCAACCGTTTGGTGATATTCTTTACCATTTTCTCAGAAAGTGAGCCGCAAGATAGACTCCTGAAACTGATATGAATATGTGGTCGTACCTTTCCACATTCATTGCTCCCAAAATATTACGTTTTGGAGGAAACGGTCTACAAGGAAAGTAAATCGGCCCATTTTGGAAGTGGGTTTTCAACTATTCGACGATATTCCTCACCATTTTCTCAGAAAATGAGATGGGTGAACAATAAGGATGAGACCACATAACTACTTCTCGAGTTAATCTCCACTGATTTGTGGTTTCATGTTGCTGCATGCAAGACTCCAAATGAGATCTGGACCACCTTGGAAGGACTCTTTGGAAAGCAGCATGAGATGCGAGGTCATATGCTTGATCTAGAGTTGAATACCTTAGACCCTAAAAGTTTTGATAATATACAAGATTTTTTTACTAAATTTAAATCTTTGTTATTAAGCTTGGGTGAATGTGGTATTGATAAGTCTACACAAGAGAAGCAACTTATTATAATAATCTTGGCCAAGATAGGACTAGAATACACTGTATATGTCTCCAATTTCCATTTTGGCAGATGTTGTTTTGGAACAAATTGGAAAATGCCTACGTTGGCTCAGTTCATTGAGTCTCTTACACAAGAGCAGACACAAATCATACATATGGGTTGTTGGTCACTATAATTGCTTAATTAATTTTAAACAACCAAGTGAAACATAAATTATCAACCCAGGGAAGTCTTTTGTTTCAAAGGTATCCACGCACTATATATGCTCAATTTCAAAAGCACTTAGTGTTGTAGTAAAGAA
>ML792112.1:12318-33032 GCA_009831015.1 Picea engelmannii | reverse complement strand
ACCTTGGAAACTTCATTCCAGAGGGAGTCAAGAAGTAGAAGGAAGAAGATCCTGCTCCTAAGAAAGGTAACCATCATGCTCTTGTTGCAATTAATTCCTCATCTGATTCATGGATTATAGATTCTGGTGCAACCCATCATATGACAACAAAAGAGAAAGTTTTCTCTTCCTTGAGTCCATGCTCAAGAACCCCTATTCTCATGCGGGATGATACTCCAGTAGCAGTAGCAGGAGAAGGAAGAGTGGAACTCCACACTGGCAGTTTTGAAAATGTTTTACATGTTCCAAAGATTTCTATGAATCTTCTCTTAGTTTATCAGATCGCTCAGAAAGGTAAAAAGGTTGAATTTACATCAGATTCAGTTTCAGTAATTGACATGCATGACAATTCCATCATTGCAATTGGTGAGGTGGATCACAAGTCAAGGTTGTATAAATTCACTAAGTTTTCTGACGATGACTCCTCTATTCTACTTACACATAAGGATAGTACTTTTCATGCACCTCCATTGCAACATGCATATACTCTTGTTCTTCCATCAGTTTTAGACATCAGAGATTATTCCATACACTTTGATTTTGTACATGGAAATAAGAACGTAGTACATCTAGATAAGAAGCTAGCGTCGAAGCTTCAGTAGATTCCCAAGAAGGCACATATCACACTTCAGGAAGTAGGAAACCTTACAGGGAATCCATTGGATTTGAGGAGGACTCGATCTCAGCATGATGAGCCTTCTCATGTATTTTCAGCTTCAGAACTCGTGATGCCCATGCATTGCTATATTGTTCAATCTACTAATCCACAGAACTACAATAGGGTTGTGGGAAATCCATTATGGCAAGAAGCCATGCAGAAGGAGTATGACTCACTCCTACAGAACCAGACTTGGAATCTGGTTCCACATCCACCAGAATGGAATATTTCAGGTGCAGATGGGTCCACAGGATCAAGAAGTACAAGGCCCGACAGGTTGCCAAAGGATTTCATCAGATCCATAAAGATTTCTACATCTTCATGAATACTTTCAATGAGTATAAGTTTTAGACTTTGCGGGATCGTCTTGCAGTGAAGAACATAGTTGCCTAACAATTGTCATTTTCTTCTTTTGATACATTATCTTTTGAGGGGGGGTTTTGTTCCCACGTTTTTTTCCCTCTTTCCTCACTTTTATTCAGTGTTCATTAGTTGCATTGTACATGAGTACCTAAAATGGCCTAGTAGCCGGGACTCATTTTTACACCATAGTGATGTTCATGGGGGGTGTTGGAGAAATTTCTATTTTCGACACACTAGTTTAGTGGGAGTAACACTAGTTCATTGGGAGTTAACTGACTAGTTCTATTTTTAGACTTTCTATTTTTACCATCACTATTATGCATGCATGCATTCCTAAGGAAATCTAACTGCTTGATTGCTTTTCTTAATTATGGAATTATTTTCCCTATATATGAGTGTATTCCACTCATTCATTGTATCATATTGATCATGATCTATGTATCAATAATCATCTCATTGGAGTAGTGTGAATATATTTTCTCATTCTTCCATATTGAATCTCTCTTCCTTTTCTTGATAAGATTTGTTTTTGCATGCTTTAGCTAGATCTCCTGTGCAGGTTTTCATGAAACACTTAAACTTATTTCGCCACTCTTCTTTCTTACAAGTACCAAGTTAACTACCCATTTCGAGAATATTAAAGAAATGATAATCTTAGCTTCAAACAATTTATTTACCTCCTTTTCGATTAGTGATAGTAGCAAGGGATTTATCTGTCTCAGCTATTGTTTGAAAGGATTTTGGTCTTCTTTAAGAGGGATAACATGTTGGATTACTTTGGTGTCATACACCTTTAAATCATCATAGCTCCACGCGAAAATGTCAGGGAAATCCTTCATGTAGAGAGTCCTGCTTGACATCTAGACTGAGTATTTTCGATAATTTGATTACTTTTGGGTTCTCCTCAATCTCGATGTTGCAGTCTTTGACATCCTCATCATTTGCAATGATCTTGGGATTTTTGGCCGCGTCATTTTTGTCGAACAACTTTTCCAGCGACACT
The DNA here is from genome assembly GCA_009831015.1 of Picea engelmannii. Classification (NCBI taxonomy): domain Eukaryota; kingdom Viridiplantae; phylum Streptophyta; class Pinopsida; order Pinales; family Pinaceae; genus Picea; species Picea engelmannii. Next base: position 30,969 of record ML792112.1, on the reverse strand, counting down.
AACCCCTTTGGGATGATGTTATTTTTTAGTTTTACTATGTCCCTTCCCGCTATCTAGTTCTGGAATGGGTCTTCATCACTACATGCATCTGCCCTCCCATCTTTTTCGTAGTAACATTCATCGTCAATGTTTGTATCAACAAAATCATCACTCATTTGGAGAAACCTCTCCACCTTCTTGTCGTCTTCAAATACCTGCCATAATTTGATATTATCAGGAACTGTTGGCCTGTGTTTGACTTCAATCTCGTATTTTTTTGTTTGGGAATATGGGGATTTTAAAAGCCGAGGCCGAGGTGGCTAACACATCAATGATATAATTTTTCTCCCTTGGGATAGCAGATAGGTCATACTCTGAAAATTATTCGAGGAGGTCCAATGCCAAGTTTCTGTACGATCTCAACAAGGGGTGTTTTGTATAGTATACGCCTTTAACTTGTTTTATGACCATCTCGGAGTCTCTGCACACTACTATCCTCTTTGCACCTATGTGTGGTGAGAAGAAAACACAGGAAGTAACTCGAAGCACCGTTGCGGATGAATTCATAATTAACTTTAAGAGGAAATTTTTTTGTCTAAATGGCACGAACAAGGGGCGTTGAGCAACGAATCTACATATTCAAAATTTTGTTTCGATTTAGACAAAAAAGGATACGAGTAAAGAAAATAGGAAGTACATATGCAAAGAAGGGAAAACAATACATCCAACTGCTACAATTAGAATCTTTTAATCAAAGTTACGGGACTTTTGCATTAAGTTTTGCTTGAATTCAAATTACATACAATAGCTATTGTCTATACCAATTTTTCCAACCAACCTGGCTTACATCGAAAAGATAAAATATATAGGTGAGGGAACCACTTGGGCTACCCTGCCCTTCTAACTACAAATACATGTGGATAAATCATGACAGTTTAGAACCCTCCATGGGGATTCAGTTATCTGTCAGGTCTCGTCATGGGAGAGTGATGTTCTAATGCTTTCCTTTGATCAAATATCTGAATGGACCAATGTTTGTTAGAGTCTCGCTATTTATTGTAATGACTTTGATTTCCGTTGCATTCTCATTTGTTGGGGAAAATATGCACGGAAAGTGGATGCTGACTGTCATGGTCATTATAAAAAATGACAAAATTTCCTTAGGTCAATGTCTTCTTCAAAAATGTCAATATTCTCTTTCTATTTATGGGTACAGGATGAACTCAACTAATCTTGTTTCTTTTTCTCGCTAACGAGGACTGTGCGGGCCATCTCCTCGACAACCTCACCTTCTCTGGAATATTTTGCATACTTTTCTTCAGACAACCACTATGCTTCACTCAGTTGTATGATCATATCCTACACCTCTATGAGCTATATTTTGATCCACGTCACATTCCCTTCATAACCTTGTGACACTGATGCTTCAATGATCTTTGTTTCTAGATGTTGTCTCAGCTCCCTGTTTTCCTTGTACAGTTCAGCGATAGATATTTTCGCCTATTTCACCTACTGAGATGGTTCTTGATAATTTTTACCCATGACATCCATCATCCTATTTCTGATTCCACCTTCTCGTTTCGTACCTCTAACAGGTTCTAACCGAATGGCGTGCATAAGTAATCTTTCAAAAACTAAACTTGCGTGCAACTCGTTCTGGACTGGGGTTTCCCCAGCTTCTTTGTTCTTCCTTGGCCTTCCCCTCGTCTGAGGTATCTGTCATTGGGAAGTAAGAGCTTCTAATTCCATTCCTTCCTAGTCATGCCCTCCCATTTCAGGTTCCATGTGGTGTGATATCATTGTTTCTGCAGGTAAAGGGAAAATTCCCATTGGATCTTCGAGGATGCATGTTGTAAATGAGAACAAATCCCAATCCTTTTGGGGCTAGGGCCTGGTAATTCTTCTACTTCGCACACTCTTTATTATGTTTTGTGAGGTCCCCATAGCATGACCAATATTTATCCTACGTGTGGTGGATCCAACAAATGTGGAAAGCGAAAAATCCGGTCAACTTGAGCTCATGAGAAAGATTGAAAATAGTGCGTGGACCTGGTTTCACGAATAAAATGGGCACTAAGCATATGAAATTTATAACAGATAGGGAAGAAGGAGGAATTGCGCCAAATAACAATGAATTCATGGTGACTGAATGTTTTGAATCGAATTGCATATTTTCTATGGCACATCCCCATGTGTAAGGTACAAGCGATAAGGGATGCAAGGCATACATGATATGAACGTCGTGATTTTTCATCCCCTCGACCTTCATAATGAGTTGATAATAGTTTTTTCACTCGCCAACATGACTTCCATTAACTACTTGACTCGACCTGGGGAATGTAGAGACTACCTTTTAACAGGACCCGACTCTCTAAGAATAACCTACCCGTACGTTTCATGCATGTTTCGACTCTAACATCCCTTCCCACTTCCAAGGGCCAACCAGCCACTTGTTGACTTCGACCCCTTGACTATTACGTACCTAACTTTACATGTTTGGACACATGGATCATAACTCGACTAAAACCGACTCTAAATGTAAAGAAAAATGGCGACGCTAGCAGGATGCATGCACAGGTCGCCAATAAAGTCAACCAAGGGAAAGGGATCAAACATAAGAAGATGTAGACAACACCAAAAAATAATCCACTTATGAAGAACCAATGCATATAAATTAAGATAAATCCAAACCCTGGGACTAATGAACATGAGCGCACACCAAATCCATCGCAACAGACTATCACCACACCCATTGAAGTGGAAATCTCCTCGCAATCTATTGTGCACAATGTGTTGCCTGATTAGCGTTGAGAAAAGGATATTGACATCAAAACTCTAGCACAAGTGCCAGGGTATACCCCTACACCATTATCGAGCATCATTAAGGTGTTCATGGCTAATTTGGATGTATAATAGATGTTTCATAGAGAGTCATCACAAAAATTAGATGAACTCTATAGTCAGCTGGACCTTGATCCAACAACTGAGCCCATTTCCCAAGAAAAAACAAGTTATAGAAAGAATGAAAAGAAAAACATCCCCATATAGCAGTACCCAAAGAAGATTTTTGTGATTCATCCTATTGGCCTTCACAACCATTGAGCCATCCACTATGGTAGAACCTCAACTATTATCCTATGTTGAGATGGAGTTGGTGTAGGTTCCTTTGCAAGACCTACAAACCTATATGGATGAGATCATGAATGAAATGGGGGACAAGCACTGTGTAGTCATCCAGTCCTATACATAACTATTGTAGAATCATGAGCAATAACTTTTAGCAGATAGAGAAAATCAACACAAGCATGACCAAGAACTAATTTCCCACAAGGATATTGAGGCTGCACATAAGGAGATCAAAGAAATCCATGACATAGAAGTGCTTATGCAAGCCTCATTGATCATCGCAATGGAAAAATTGTATGTGCAAGTCCCAAACACAACTACAGACAATTGAAACCTCCTTGTGCCATGTAAACTTGGAAAATTTAAGGAGAGAGTCCATTAATTGCAAGAAGAGAACTTAGTGCTTCGCGAAAAGATAAAGTGCACTCCACAAATAGAAGAAAGGTGGTTGTAATAGAAAATTTCTATTGCAAAAAATGCACTATAGCAAGGATAGGAGAATGTAACATATTTCTTAGGGGTAGTCGACTATAGATTCAATCTTTGGACACACCTATATAATTCCCTTGATATACATACCATTGACAATCATATCCATGCAAATGAAGCACAGTTCAAGAAAAATAAGCAGGCACTACCCTCCTTACCACCAACAAAATGAAAAGATTCCATGATAGTAATTATCATCCAACTTTGGGAGACTGCGTCTGCCTACACTGAAAAACAAAATATTTCAAGCATAGTGCTCGATGCAATGGAAAAATCCCCATTGCACTACTACAAACTTGCATATTCCCAAGCAAAGGCATCCCCAATTGTACAACTAGGGGAGAAGATCAACCTACAATTCAAATGATGAAGGACCTGACAGATATTTCTAATGAGATTGATGTCCAATTCAAAGAATTCATCGTAGACCTCATCAATATTGTTTTGTCTATTTTGTCACTTGGGTGAGAAAAACAAGGGAACTTACAAGTCTAGTTGGGCCTGCTAGACAAGACAGAGGTTAGTGCATGAGTTAGACAATCCAAGAACATGAAATAAACAAGTAAATAAACTAAAAACAACTAAGGAAATAAAAATGGAATGCATAAGAAACTTTGAACCAAAATCAATCAACCAAATGACCAAGATTATGCCACCAATGGATAACTATATTAGTTGGCAAAACACCGTAGAGAGAGGAGGAATTATGGATCCTCTATTCCTCCTTGGGAGGGATCTTGAGTTCCCTAATGGAGACCTCTTCTTACAATGATAAAATAGAAAGAAAATGGTGAAGAAATCCAAGCCTATTCCCTCAAGAGGTGAGTGGAATGGCCTATTAGAATGTTTCTAGAATTCTCCAAGGAGAAAAGAGGATTCTCAAGGGAGGATTGAGGTAGCATAACAATACTATAGAAATATTAAATTCTTAGTGCACCCATGGTATCCATTTATAGCATATCTTCGTGGATTTATTCAATTGGTTCTTGGTGTGAACAAGGGGCCCTTTAGGGAATCCTTTGGTCCTTAACCATCCACCCATTTAGATTCAGCTCAGATCTGAGGGTCAAATCAAGTTGGGAGCTGGTCTATAAGTGGTTGAGGGGCTGACAAGAACCATAAATGTGTCGTTCATAGGAGTGTGTGGATTTTCTCTTACACAATCACGCATATGGCTCATTGTGTGCTCTACGGGCTTCTTTGGCCCATACACTGTGCGCGCGCTTCCTTTAGTGATTCAACGCATGTCAATTTTTTCCCAATTGCATAGTTTTTGCCTCTTGGAAATGCATTTTTGGTGCTAAAGGTGAACTAATAGGTGTTTGGAACTGTTGTATTTTTGTAACCATTTGCATGCAATGTTGCGAACAAAATTTTAGTGATAACAGATGCCCCTTGATGTGTGAGGTTAGGAGCATACCTATAGCCAAAATATGAGTACCATTGTAAGGAAGAGTGTTGATAGGAAATGCAAGAGCGATCCATCGGAGGGAGAGGGGAAACTATGGGAACCAAATCTTTCTCAAGGAGAAAAAAAGGAAAATTTGTATACAAACGAGGTGGTCATGCCCCATGCTCATGTCATCTAACTCAAAAATGTAAGACAGTAATTGAAGTTGTATGCTGATGTAGATGACTGCAGCGCTCTCTGAGGCAGTTCAATAATGGTAGATGACAATTCAGATGGTGAAGATACTCTTAAAAGAGGTAAGGACACCTATAAGAAGTGTCGATGACTTGTAGGAATTGATAGCCTAACAAATTCAAAGTTCTTTGGCTAGTATAAAACAACTGAAATAGTTGCATAGTAATACCCACCATAACATGAGATTTTTCTGAAGTCGAATGTTATGGGGGTCAATGACATCGAAGAGCAATGATGGTTCTCTCTGTGTCATCCTAGACTCGTCATTGTAAAGGTAATGCAAATCAAGATATTGTCGCCCTTTTAGAAACTGTGATGATGTCAATAGACGGATGATACGACTCCAAGAAGCAAACGGCTTCATGAAATCTATGGAGATAAGATTAGGAACTGAGAGGGAACATGGATGAAGTCAAGATGTGGTGAGATGGAAGATGACCCTTGGTTGCGGGTATGTTTTAAGGATGATTGGAAACAGCTGTGAAACCGTATCTAGTGTCAGGGGGATGACTAGAAATGGGGTTAAGTTGTGCCAGAGGCATGACAAAGTGGAAAAACTTTGAGATCAGGGGTACATGGACTGTGGGATACTCGGGGTTTATGGACGATCTCGAATAGTGGATTCCCCAACCAAGGGAGACATGGGTTGCTTTTCCAGAGTCTTTTTACAAGATAAGTAAATGATGGAAACAAAGTATTTTTACAATTACCAAATAAATAAAGAATAATTTGGGATGAGTCTACAGATATAGAAACAGGTGCCCCACTGCAAAATGGCTTGGTTTGTGAGGGCACAAGTTGTGTGGAGAACTGGTGGAGGGTGGGGGCCCCATGGGTGGGTTTTTGTATAAGGTAAATGAATGGAGGGAAATATGTGGATGGGAAAACTGATTGTGAATGAAATGGAGGGTTAATGATACTGCGGAGGTGTAGCCAAATTAGAGCTGAGATGAGATAACATGGGAATCTATTGGGAAATCTAGAAAAATGATGAGAAGGCATATGTGGATTATTCTCAGAAATATGTTAGACTATTGGGGCTCCCATCCCTAGGGGGTGAAATAAAAATGAGTTTCAAAGTGCCAAGGGGGACTATGAATGGGACAACTCATGTGGGGAAGAGTGCTACTGGGTGACAGTACCAAAATGTAGCAGAGGTGACAATATTGTAGAGCCGGATGTTGGGACCCTAAAGGTGAATGTTGGAGGGTGTGACTGGGAGATGCAATTGATATACAACGAGAATTATTACATGCCAGTGTCGATCATATACCTGAAGGGGTTTTGCTGATTTGTGATGACCAATTACCTGCACACATTAAAACCAAAAACCTAACATGAACAATATATGAAGGTAAAGAAAATATAACATTTATTTGATAATTTTGAACATGAGCATGCATATCTGGATGTGATGTGAGAAAAATGCTCCCCCAGGGCCGAGTACATATGGTGACCTAGGGAATGTGACTTTGTATGTGGCAGCACCCTGATCCCATGGCTGAAGATGGATTGAAAAATAGAGATTCTGAGCTCCTGTAACTGAGTGTGGAAGTTTGGAAAAAGGGACTATATATGGCTGTGGGGCCCACAATGCCACCTCATTTGTACCCACTCCTATAGTGAATTGACAAGAGTATTTGGAGGATTTTCAGATATTACGGGAGTTAGAGCTCACCAATCCAAGATTTGTGAGAGTCAGGTTAGTGGTCCCATCCTCCTGCACAGTAGATAGTTTCTTTTGTTGGGTAGGGGTTGTACAGATGGTAGTACTAGGGTATTTTGTAGGGGTGGGCCCACTAATTCACGGGGGAAGGAAATATATCCGCGCTGAGATGCGTAGGTATAATTCCATCTCTCGCACATGATGTGTGGTTGTGTTGGACGCAGCTGCGCATGGGGGCATGTAGGTAGGAAAAAAAGGTGCTCACGGGATGCACACTTGTTGGAATTATAGTTGTGCACTATGTGGAGTTGTTTCTCAGACAATTGGGCATCAATACACAACTGTGTACAGAACAGGTGCGCATGGGTGCACACCCATGGGGGTGATAGTTGCATATTTTTGTGCAACTATTTCTCTGACAGCTACACATTGATGTACAAGTGTGCAAATAACCGACGTGCATATGTGGACGCCTGTGGGGGTGAAAGTCATGCATTGGAGGTGAAGCTAAGCGGTTTTGAAAGTTTTAATTTTTTGAATATTGTTGATAAAGGATGAGTTTTAACCAAGGGTTTCTATGTAAATGCAGGTGATCAGTTTATCATGACAGTCCACTAGAGGGAGTGAGACTGGGAGTGCCTCTAGGAGGTGGTGAGAGAGGAGTCAGGCGTTCGAAGACTCTTGGAAATATGTGGGCTGCTCAAGTTCTTCAACTACCCATTGATACGGTTGTAGGAGTACCTACTTTAGTATATGATATCGATGTGGATCACTAATTTGTAGTGCTTCATTGTGTGGGGGAAACAACTAATAGTCTCAACTGTTGAGGATATGTATTTTCTGACGGGGCTCCCTTTTCGGGGAATGGCCCTTCCTGCTGACCCCCAGTTGCCAGGGGATGTGCGATTGATATACTTGGCACATGATTATTGTACGGGGCCAAACCCGATGTCAGGTTCAGTTTTTCATATTGATTCCATGGATGCGCTCTTGAATTAGTGCATAGTGACGATGATTGTGAGGATCTATGGATCCTTAGCTACTCAGCGTATGAGTGGTGGTCAACTGAGGATTATGCAGAGGGTCCTAGATGGGGACATTTTTGCCCGGGGCTTGATGCTACATGACAAGATGATAGGGCATATTCACTGGTGTCGGACCACCGAATCCGGTGACTTTGCGTTTGGATATATCCTGGTGGCATGGTTTCTGGAGAGGGTGCCCATGTTGCACCCTAGGGTTTTCCTACCAGCTGTAGGGCCGTAGGAGCTGTGACTGGTGCAGTGTGCTCAGATTTTGGCCTGATATGGAGGGAATGAGGGTGGACACTGTTTTACAACCACATTAGCACATGTGTGGTGTAACATGCCACATATCATACTTAGATTCCCATATGGTGGGATAGACTTTTGGGATGATCTGGACATGCAGTTGCTTCCTGGAGAGGCCTGGGACCATAGAGGTATGTGGTTGTATTTATGTTTTTTGATTTTGATAGTGTAGAATATGTTTATATGTATATGGATATTGACTCTATCTTTGTTTTTGTTTTTGCAGATTTGGGGCCTTGAGGCTGAGTGGTGGGAGAGTCGGCTTGCCAAGGGCCAGTGAGACCACTTGGGTGGAGTCGCAGGTAAGAGAGAAAAGTGAGAGGGATGATGTTGATGCAAGGCTAGTAGACAAGCCAAGGGATGGTCACAGACGTTGGTTCAATGATCCAGGTGTGGGGCCATCGCATGCTCCACAGGTAGAGGCCAACGGGGGGATAGATGATCTCTGACACTGGTTGGAGGTTTTGTTTCAGGGTGTACTAGAGGATATTTGGTCGCACATCTAGGAAGAGAGAGTCTTGGAGCAGTGTGTGGTTGGTCTGGCTGAGTGGAGGACCCTGATCTGCAGAGTAGCTGTAGCGGGGGAAATGATGACTGGTCAATTGTCCCTTGGACCTTGAGGACCCCTAGCTGGTGGGGCACCTCCGGTTGACAAAGGACCTGGTGGGGGAGATCAGAGGGCACCATGAGTGTTGGTTATGTATTTTTGTATTTATATAGGCCTGCAAGCCCATTTTGTACAGGGTAGTTTGACACCCATTTTGTATAGGGTAAGGGGTACCCATTTTGTACCTATAGGGGTGAGGGGACTCACTTTCCTACGGGTGATGTACATGTTGTACTTTTTTGTAAACATTAATGGCACTTTGATTGATATACATATATGGATATACAATTTTGGGATCTTTGTGATGTTTACATGTGTTGATATTTTGTGATGTTTTATGATGTCTAATCTATATTTTGTGACCGATGTTTGATAATTTATGTATATGTAATGATGTCTTGATGTGATAAATGCCAATCTAACACTAGGTTAGCCATGTTATCTTCTATTTTATTAAATTGTCATCAAATATGTGTAAATGTAATTGAATCAAAATTTTGAGATAAGAATCTAACTTGCAGGTAGTTGCGGAAGAGGCAAGGATCGTGGACACGGTATACATTGTTGAGTTGCAGTAATACAAGTTGGGAATCTAATAAAATGATAAGGTGACGAATGTGGTGATGGTTGGCCTCGACGAGGAGACCAATGACGGTGGCATATTATGCTTGGTTGTTGGTGGTTGAGCCCAAACATATGTCGTTGGAGTGGAGCAGTTCATGTGAGGGGGTGTAGAGGGATCAAGTGGTCAAAGCGAGATTATGTGTCCAACGGCTAGCTCCGTCAGTGTAACTAATGTGGTAGGCTGATGGAGGAGGCATCTGTCAATAAAAAAAATGGTATATTAGACATGAGGTGTGGAGGGAACAAAAGAAGACTAAAAACTCTACAAATGTGTACAAAGAAAAAGCCTATTGTAGAATGACTACGCTCAGGCGTAAAAATTCTTTAAGTACAACCCATTGACCATTTCTTTGAGAGGATATCCTTTTGAATAGGCCAGGATGTATGCACCTTTAGTGAGGCAGTGTTGGAAAATGTAGGTTCCATGCCATAATGACTCGAATTTCCCATGACCGAGAGTATCGTGAGGAATATCATAAGCTAGTACAAGATCTCCTTCATAAATGAGTGAAGATTGACATGGCGGTCAAAGGAGGCCTTAGATTGTTTCTTATATGCCTCATTTTTCTGTAAGGAAGACCGACGATCTTCATCCAACGACTCTAAGTTTAGCAAGAGCTGCTCCATTAGAGAAGTGTCAGGTAATATCTCAATGGTGGTGTGTAACATGAGAATTTCGCACTTAATGGGGAGGGTGGCTTCGATCCCATGGACGATATGAAATGGCGTAAAACCAATGGATGTTTTGATTGCTGTGCGATAGGCCCATAATGTTGAAAAGAACATATGATGTCATTTGGTCTTATGTTTGTTGACAGTGCATTGCAACATGATTTTGAGCACTTTGTTAACAACCTCGACCTGTCCATTAGACTGAGGGTAGTATGGGGAGGAAAACTCATGGGAGAAGACTAACCTTGAGGAGATTTTGATGAAGATATCATTCTTAAAGTGTTTACCATGATCGGATACTAATTGTAGTGGAATGCCAAAATGGGTAATGAAATGGTTGACGAAAAAATGTCTTGTTATGTCAACGATATTGTTGAAGGTAGGCATATCTTCGACCCATTTGGTAAAGTAATCTATTTCCATGACGATGTACTTGTGTCCATTACTATATGGAGGGTTGAAAGTCATGAAGTCTATGCCCCATTTGTAGAAGGGCCTGACAGTGATGACTGGATGTTGAAGAGCGGGTGGCACTTGTGCTTTGTTTTCATAAAGCTGGCATTTGTCATATCACTTGACAGCATGGATGTAGTCATGAAACAATGTGGGCCATAAGTATCCTTCTTGAATGATTTTTTGGGTGGTGGACATACTTGAGAGGTGGTCACCACACATGCCTCTATGGATATCATTCAAGACTCTGTCTGCTTCGTTGATGGTCAAACATTGGTGGAGTATGGTGTTGACCCCACATCGATACAAGACACCAACAATAAGGAGATATTGAGGGGCCTGATGACAAATGAGTCGACGATCATCTTGAGAGAGATGAGACCCAAAATTTTAAGTTTGAATGTAGATGAGAAGGTCACCATACTTGGGGTCATCTAAGGGGATGTAGAAGAGGTGTTCATCGGGGAAATCAGTATTGATGGGTGAACCTTTAGCATCTAAGGGAAACTTCGTGATGAGTTTGGAGAGAACAAGTGATTTCTTGCTTTTGGGATTTGAAAACTCTAGGTCGTATTCCTGAAGGATGATGATCCATCGGGAAAATTTTCCATTAATCTGTCATCAACTAAGCAAGTACTTCATGGGGTTGGAATCTTCCATGACTTTGGTAGTGCGAAGCAAGATATAATGACGCAATTTTTAGACTGCGAGGACAATTGTGAGGGGGAGTTTCTCCTCATGATTTATTTTTATGGGTGGTCCTAAAATATTTTTACTGATGTAGTAAATAAAATGCTCGCAACCATCATCCCCTAGTTGGACGAGAACTCCTGGTACTGAGACGACTGAGGCTGATAAGTAGAGGATGTAATCACGATCATAGTCAGGAGGACTAATCAAAGACGCATTAGATAGCACCTCTTTTAAATCATCAAAATTTGTTTGGTCATGTTCATCCCATCGAAATGGGATATCATGACGTAGTAAGAGAAGAAAACCATGCGCGCGAGTGGCGTAATCTGGGACAAAGCATCGTAAAAAGTTAGTTTTTCCTTGTAGGCTCTACAGTTGGCATAAATTCCTAGGTGGTGGAATTTTTGTGATATCTTGGATCTTGAAGGGGTCCACTATGATGTTGTGTTAGGAGACTATGAACCCAAGGAGGCATTGGACGGTGACACAAAATACACACTTGAGGGGGTTCAAGCAGATATTGTACTATCGACATCATTGAAAGACAACTCGTAAGTAATATAAATGTTGAGTTCATTTCTTGGATCAACTAGTGAGGTCATCCAAGTAAGTGAGGATGATACGAGCAAGATCATGGAAAACATAAGTCATGGCCCATTGGAATGTAGCACCCGCGTTTTTGAGTCAAAAAGGCATGACACGATAAGAAAAAGTACCCCATCGGGTGGTAAATGCGGTTTTATACTAATCCGTTGCATGGATTTGGATTTGATTATAGCCAGAGAACCCATCCATGAAGGATAAGGCCTCATGGCGGACACAGTCATTGATAATCTGGTCAGTGAAAGGGGTTGGGAAGTTGTCTTTGGGATAAGTATGGTTGATATCGCAAAAGTTGATGCAGACGCAAATAGTTCCATGTTTTTGTTAACGGGGACGGGGTTAGAGACCCATGAGGTATATGCAATGGGGTAGATGAACCCTGCAACGCGTAACTTGTCAATTTTGACTTTGATAGCCGTGAATTTTGATGGGTGAAGTGGGTGTTGCTTTTGATGTACTGGAGCGACATCGGGCCATGTGTTGATGCGATGTTCGACTATAGAAGGATCGAGGTTGGGAATCTATGTATATGACCAGGAAAAAGTATCTTGGTATTCCTGAAAGAGATCTTTGTAAGTTGTGAGTTCCTTAGGGGAGAATGCGGCGCCAATGGTGATGTCCTCTAGGATTCTTAGTTTGATTGAAATGTTGATTTTGACAGTGGGGGAAATATTGGCCATGTTTCCTTCTTCAAAAGAATCGGGGGCAGGGATAGGGTTGTTGAACCTGTCTATATGCCTTGATGGAATAAAATCCTTGGTTTCGATTGCACATATGGAGGCTTGGCTTTGAGGGTCAAAGGCTTCCTATGAGAGAAAAAATGCTATGTGATGGAGCGCATTCCATGGGAAATCGAGGGTAGTGAGTTCCTACATGATATCTTCGTCGTAGTGAAAAATGCAAGAATATAGGGGATCTGGGGGGGGGGGTAACAAGGGTGATTGTCACTTTTTGATTGTTTTCAAGTGGTGAAGACGTAGAGGGGGTATCAAAACTATGGTGTGATGGATCGCTTGACATAAACCAAATGTCCAGACACTGTGGGTTGTAAATTGTGGTCAGGGGTAATATTTTCGGGGGGAAATGAACTGGAGAATTGGGAGGATTTGGGGGAACATCCTCAGATAGTCTATCCATGAACCATGGAGGGATGGGAAGTGACTCAGGTTCAGGGGAGGTGATGTGAATAGTATCTGGAGAAGGGATAGGGGGAATCCCTTGCATCATAGGAGGTGAGGTGGTCATAGGATCTTGAATAAGGGTTATTTGAAGACTCTTGCATTCAATGATCAAAGGAAACTGGTACATGAAATGAGAAAGTGAGTCACAAAGAGAGAAAGGGTAACTCTTTTGTTCGAAGATTTAGGTCGAGACATAATGTATTTCGGTGACATGGGTACCCGAAGGTGTTGGTGGATAGGGATGTTGCTGAAAGGTTTGGCGTACTGTCATCAGCATCTATCAAAACTAAGGTAGAGCTGGGCAACGATGAGTATAGTTTCCATACTATGAACAGATGACACATGCAAATTTGGTTCGTAGACCTTTATTGCCTGTAGTAGGGGATGTTGTGGTTGTACTAGGTGTGCTTGGTGTAGCGACGAGCGATGTGGTTTCTCTAGGGAGTTGGATCTAATTGCATAACTCAAGAAGAGAAGAACATATATTAGTGGGGTGTCTCTCTCTTTCGCATAGTGCGCAAAGAGGTTGAACTCGAGAAGGAAGTGGAGCGATGGGATGTTTCTTCTTTCGTCTACCCCCAGCCGTAGAATTGGTGCCAAAAAGTGGGGGTGAGGGTGGTGTGGCCGGAGTTAGTACTAGAATATACATCAGGATTCCCTCTAACTAAAGAGGGAGGGATGGTTGAGGAACCATCTCAGGAGGGTTAAGATACCATACAAGACTGGTGAGCACCATGTTCATAAGGGTAAGCATTGCAACTACCTGAAATGATTATACACCCAGTGGGGGGTAGAAGAAGGGGATTTGAGTGATGTCTTGGGGAATTGTCTCCCAAACTAGGATTTTCCCCTGGGGGAGGGTGAAATCAGGGATAAGTGGTGTAGTATGGTTCTCAAGTAACCCCAAGGTAAAATTTCTTCAATTGGTGGGACATCGAGGGGTGGATAAGCCTCAGTGGTAGGAATGGTATCTATAGTTTCAGTCCCATTAGAAGATATGACACACACATGTGCTGAAGGGTGTATGAGGGGTGGTGCTCCATGGTATGCCCCCAATAAGGATGGGTCTTTTTAAATTATTGGGCCCATATCCATGAGTGGATACGCGTCAGAACTAGTGCGGACAAGAGGCAGGATGTTACCAATGTTGGTGGAGTGGTTAGGCTCATAATGTGAAACTTGGTAGATGGTGATGAATTTCTTGTTGTGGGGGAACATCATCGTTCAAAACATAGAAGATGATACTACCTTCATAGCAGACATGTAGCTACATCCAAACAAGATGTTGTAATCGAGCAGGGTGTCGATAACCTCAATGTCGATAAGGATGGTTTTTCCCCCGAGTTCCACGTGGACATTTTGAAAGATCCTTTCAAGGGAGGATGGTCGACCATCATAATATCTTAAAGTGATGGTAGATGGTACTATATCGGGAGAGACAAGTTTTTTCCATACCATTTTGTACATGATTCATGTGGATGCACCTTCATCAATGACACATCGATGAACCGTGATGTTCTAAATCTTGACTAGTATTTGGAAAGCTACCAAAGAGGGGAGACGAGGTTCCCCACTATCTAGGTGAAATGTGATGAGTCTAGTATCAGCTGGGTTGACTTACCCCAAGGTGGAAAGAAAGTATTTCCATTGATTTGGGAAGGTTTGGATCACCTCCAATACCGACATGGCTACAAGAGATTGCAACAATTCAATGAACAAACTATAATTGTGTGCCGCCCTAGCCTGAGGGTTGTTGACATTCCGTCATAATGAGATGTGAGGGATATAGATGGGGGGTTCAATTTTAGGGCATGGGATCATCAAGGGTTGTCTAGATGTAGCTGGAGATGCTTCTGAAGTGATGGGGTTAGAGTTAGGGGGTGCACTGTATTGACGATTGCGTGTTTGCAAAAAAATTTCTTCTTTGCTAGTTAGGAGGAGATTGCGATCTGTTGGATTTCCAGGGTTTTGATGTTGTCCCATTTGTGGTGGGGAAGGATGTACATCCTATTGGGTATTCATCACACCTTGGTGTGGAATAATTTTTTGAAACATAGCCAGGGGTGGTTGTTGCAAATACTGTTGTGGGGCTTGTTGAGGGGTAGGTGGTGCTAGAGGATGTGGCGCGTTCAGGGAGTCTTTCATTCATTTGAAGTCAGAAATTTTGGGGACATAGTGAGTATAATGACCATGCTCACCGCAAAGAGCATAAGGGAATTTTGTCCAGAGGTTGTTGTTGTTGTTCCTCCCTTGGTTTTTGATGTTATTTTCCCCTTGGGGGTTTTGGTTACCCTGATTCTGGTTGCCCCTAGCAGGTTGGTTTTGTTGGGGTTTATTTCCTCCTGGACCTAGGTTATTATTGTTTCCGTTTTTCCCTTTATTTTTGGAATTATTCGGCTAATGGACCGGATTTTCCATATTCAAATTTTCAAAAGTATGAAATCATTGAATGGGAGAGGGATGAACAAAGTTAACACCGACGTGTGGTTGTCCCTGTGGAGGAGAAATTCTTTGGGGAGGACTAGGAAATGGATAATATAGATTATGTTGTGGTAATTATCTGTAGGGTGCAGAGGAAGGAGAAGCACTTTCGCTTGTGCCTAGGTTATATGCTGAGGTAAAGGGGGAACCTGAACTTAGTTGAGAAGTTGGGCGCATGATGGGTGTCAGCAAGGTTCCACTCATGAGTGGAGGGGGAGAAACAGGATATGGTTGTTGGTAAAGGGGAGGAGGGTAATAAGATGGACCTACATATATCGACAGATATTGGGGTGTGAAGTACATAGGTGGTGGTTGGATGTATGGGTTGTGGTGTGTTGTGGTACCAATCAATCCATCTGTTGCATGAGACATCCTAGGTTTGTCCTATTTGAATAGTATGAGTCTCGATGCATTAGGTATTACCATGTATAAGTAACTTGATTGAGCATAAATGAGGTCGTATTGTTGAGCCTTGTTGATGGCTTCCTCTTTGGTTTGGGGGAAGGTGGATGCCACATCTTTGGCAAGGATAGAGATGAGTGATTTGAGAAACCAATCGAGACATTATTCTTTGGTGGTTTCTTCTTTACATAAACTATGTTGTTGACGCCATTCGTGAATGTGGTCAGAAATATGTGTAGATGAGGTTCATTTTCACTCGGAGAGGAGTTCTAGACCAGTGTTGTGATGAACTAGTAGTTGAAAAAAAGCCAATAATGCTTTGGCCAAGGATTCAAAAGTCACGTGGGACCCTGATTTTTAGTCCACATACCATTTGGCTGATGGACTAGTGAGTGTGCGTTGAAATAACCTTAAGAGAAGATGGAGTCATCCATGATGCTATTTGAAGAGCACCATAAGTGGAAGGTCATGACATGGTTGGTGGGATATTCCCCCAATTTTACTTCAAATTTGGGAATGTTTGAAGGTAGTTTGGTAGGCATATTGGGCCATGTGGGGTGATGAAATATAGGGTCATTCATGAGTTTACTCAAATCAAGAATGTTGAGGGATGCAAAATATGGCATGGGGGGTGGCGGTGGAGGATTAGTTCAAGCCATGGTGTGAGAAGGTAGTGGACCTGGCCCTTGAGGGGGGTTTGGTGGGGTTGTACTTCTCAATTGAGAAGAAGTTTTCCCCTTGCCTCCTTGTGAAAGAGGTTTAGTGGATGGATGGCCTTGGGAAGTGGACCCAAGTAAGGTGGAACCAAGCAAAGATGATCCCAAAATAGTGGCACTCACAGGGGTGTGATAAGGTTGATCTAGTTAGTTGATGAGACTAGGAACTCCTCCTAAAATAGGAGGGAGATTCTGCAAGCATCTTGAGCGACGAGGATTTTGTGGGTCCCCTATGATGTCTGACTAGCAAAGTGAATGTGTGAAAATGGTGATGAAAGCAATAAATGAACAAGAGACTTGTATAATTTGGACCTTCACAATATATCTCACAATTGCATGTAATCAAATGAGCATCATACATAAATCAACTAAACAAAAGCATACATGTGGGTAGGTGGATTTTGTTCACGTGGGAGAACAAAGAAAACAAATTATTGTATCCTAAAAATACGTATCGTCCTTCCTCTCAAATAGCACTGGACCTTCTAAGAGCACTCAACATTGGGGTCTGAAGCCACTGGAAGAGGAAATAGTGAAGGATGAAACAATTAGTTATAATGAGGGGTAGAGGGTGCATATCCAAAAAGAGTTGGCGATGTTTCCCAATAGCCACACAAAATCTGATCAAGGTGCAATTGCAACCCACAATTTCCATCTGGGTAGATGTCCTAAATTTGGCCACTAGGTACCTTGGTCAAAGTGCGACATTTAGATTTTTGGCCTCAGAAATGGGTCACGGGATGGATCCCTTCCAAGAGTTGGGTGACTCAAGGGGGGACGCATAGAACAACCAGACCTCGGCCTTCAACACTTCAGTGGTATCTCCCTACCTTATGGTGTTAGGAACACTTGACTTGGAGGATTTAAAAGTTCCCTATTTGTCAACATCTAATGTTTGAAAAATGTGAGAATCAGATAATGGGGGGTTATTTGGATGCCTACCCACGATATCCTACCTAGACTAAAAAAATTCTTTTGGCACCTCCTATGGAGAAAAACTTAGTGTTTTTTTTGAAAAAATTTAGATGTGGTGGGTTGAGATATTGAGGGTGTGAACCAATCTCATTTGAATTAAGTGGGTGTGGATAATTTCTTCAAGAAATAGTGGGACATTTTAGAATTCTTTTTGTGAAGACCTACTTCAACCTCCACAATTCAAGATGAAATTATGTGAGTGAGGAGTGACTTTGTGTGTGAGCAAGTGATAAAATGTGCCAAATTTTAATATGTTAGGTGTAACTTTGCAACATGTGGACTTCCTGTGGTCCTTACAAATCTTGGTTACTTATCTTACTATATGTCATTGGTACAACCTTGTGGAATTTTAAAATCCCTAAAGAACTAGCATGTGGACATATGGGTCCTTACCAATCCTTTAAACTCCTTAATGTTGTTTACACTAAGAAAACTTCGAAAAACTATCCTAGATTGCAAGCATGTGTGCATGTATGGGCCCGTTACTTTGATCTTTAAACTCTCCTAGTGATGTAAACTAAGAAAGTAATTTCAAAAACTATCCTAATTTTGAAACATGTGGGAATGTATGGACCCTTACAATTTTAAGATAATTTCAAAAATAAACTAAGAGGAGCCGTAGGGGGGATTTATCCTATCCTAAATATTTTGTTAAGAGATATTAAATGCCCCCTTAATCACCTTTCTTATTCTCAATATCGCTCTATGGTGCGAGAGAAGAGCATACTCAATGATCAAAGTTTGATTTTTGGTCCCAATGCAAGTGTTTTTATATGTGATAGCAAAGAATCTCAACTTATCTTTTACAATCAAAACAAGCCCTCCATGTGGAAACCAAAGCAAAAGAGGAGAAATATGGTTCTTTTTACCTCCTAAGTGCCTATGTTTGACTAACCTTTCAAGTGGGAAAGGAATCTAGGTGGAGTGCATTTAAAAATTGCATGAATGCACAGAACAAAGAGGCCTTTTGGACACACAATGCACTGAGTGTGCACTCGTGGGCTGAAA
>ML792111.1:528312-542792 GCA_009831015.1 Picea engelmannii | reverse complement strand
TTATGGTTTAGAACTGTTTGTCATTTACCTAGATCTGCCTGTTTAGACCTTGGAGAAACTACTGTTCAGATCTGTAATCTATTTAGAAAGGGATTATCTAAGAACTGCCTATGTTCAGAATGAAATTCTAAACACTTATATATATGTTTTAAAGCCTAGATTTATTTCAGATCTTTACTGTTCTCACTGAGATTTTTAAAAGACAGTAACTACTCTGCTTTATTTCTCTATTTCTAACAGAATTATCATTGTAGTTGGGTGCTAGCATACCCTCATCATCATAAGCATCATCAACGTGTATGCCATCAACTTGTCTGTCAAAGGTGTTGGTGTCATGGACCTCATAGGACACTGCTAATAGTGCATGAGGTGCTGTTGTGTCGTCAATATAGGTGGGACAAGATGTTTCCCCCTCAACATTAGTACTAGTGACAAACCTCGTCAGCATACTATGTCAACGGTCTCATCATAGACCATTGCTTGGTCCTCCTCTAATCTCACCTCCTCATCATGGCTAATTGCACGTTCCTCCACATGGGAATGTGCCTATACTAGAATTGGATCCTTCTGCTCTTCTGCCATATCTTCCTTCAATCATCGCCTTGTGCCATTGAAGGATTCCTCATCTAGGCCTTCGGGCCAACTGCCATACTTGATGTTGCAATAGTCTCGAAAAGACATTGTTGCACAAAACTCTTTACCCAGTCCTAAATACTCCTGATAGTAAGGCATGTACTTGCCCACCGCTAGTTCCCACTTTATTTCAACCATGAGCTCCTTCTTGGTCTTCATCTTTCCAACCTCAGTACGTTGTCCTTCACCTCAGTTGACTGCTGCAGATTTTTCTTTCACTGAATACCCCCTCAGGCCGGTAAGATCACCAGCTCTGATACCACTGAAATAACTCTAGGGTTTATAGGGGACTAAGTTAGTTGAGAGATAGGTTATTTGTGACAGTTCCCATGTCGTATCTTTAACATAAACAGTGAGTAATTATACCCAACCAATTTCTGAACGAAATATATACTAATGCACAGTAGTAGCAGCAGAAAACGTACCATACAGTATCCAATGGTAGTTGTAGGTAAGCAACAGAAAACAGTGTCCAATTCTCAGTTTACAATTACCACCAGCAGTAAAACCTCAAAGTAACATCAATTTGTAGCATAGTAATATCAACAGAAATTCAATATCTAGTTTGCTATCACACCCTCGAGAGGTTGTTGTCCACAATGCATACAATTCCACAATTGATCACTACTGTACCAGCTAGTTCCTACTAAACAGAACCTGAGACTTGACTTATTTTCACAACCGAAATAAACTTGTAGCTTCAATCGGCTTCCCCACAATCATTCACCCTTCTGGCAACTGCATGATCAGCCTCAGTAGAATCTCGGCCTCTTCCTCCAGACCTCTTCTAGCCAACTCCTTGGGTCAAATATGACAGTTCGACACCCTCCACGTGGTTCCTTCAGCAGCAATATGGGGCTCGGCCCTTCTTCTTGGCTACTCCAACCTTCAGTGGCAGCTTCAGTCACTGGTAAGGAACCTTCGGCCTGTCCAATGTCTAGTTGTGATCCCTTTCAAACCCTCGGCCTAGCAAGAATAGGGTGAGGCCCTCCTTCACAGGCTCAGATCAATACTTGAGGGGTTCGGCCCTATCCCAGATACACTGTAATTAGTTTGGCTCCCTTCAATAGGCCCAGATTAGGGCTCGGCCCTTCCCTGGCTGCAGTTGTAACCCTAAACCTCCGCAACGAATCTCCTCCAAGCTCAGAACAGTCAAGGTATGAAGCCTACAAAAATGGCAAACAGATAATAGGGAAGATTGCTCCAGGGTTAAGCTAGGGTGAGCCCTTGGCACCACAGAAACCCAACAGAAATAAGGGTTAAACAACCCTCCAAAGGGACTGAGGCAACCGCCTCCAAAAACCAAAAGAGAAAACTCCAAATTAAGCCTTGTCTTTTCAAATGAGCCTCCATCTCCTTATATAGATCTTGTCTTTTGCTTGCTTCCTTATTTTAGGTGGCTTACCCCTCAAGTTATGGTCTTTTTACCCTTTCCTTCACCCAATGGTAGCTTATCCCTTAAGTTAGGGTCTTTTACCCCCCTGCTTTTGCCCCATGAACACATTTAGACCAGTCGCTCTCCTCTTTGTGTCTATTAAGGCCCCACGACTCCCCTTTGGTTGGGGACTATGGCCTGCGGGGAGCCCCCTAAGCCACTATGTCCATCCTCCAATGGGATCAAAGGGGAGGGGACATGACATTATTTTTAAATATGTTATGTTAGGGATTGTGCCCTTAGGGTTGGAAATCTAGTTCCCTCGAATTACATTGTTTTGATGTTTAGTTTGCTGAGCTACCTTATGTATTTGGTTGGACAGAAGTGAAAAATATGCTTCTGTAATTTACACTTTAGATTCAACCATAAGGCTAGAAATTCACAGGAAATAGATCCAAGAAACCTCAAGTAAATGAGGTGAAATTAGTTCGAGATATTTTCAAAAAGTGATTCTATTTTGTAATTCACTTTAGTTAAAATGTGAGTCTTATTCTTAGCAATTGAGTCTAAAAAGTGTATTTCATGCATGCATGACTTAGACTAGGAGTAATCTCAAAAAGAGATTCGGGTTTTCGTCTCAACTAAAACTATAAAGACAACTCAAGATAGAAAGTTAAGACACACAAAGAACACTTGAGCAGTTGACAAATTGAGCGACAAAGAGAGGGAGAAGGAGCAGGCAGCCAAGAAAGAAGCATTTCTAGGCAGCACACAGCCTCCTACAAGGATCCACATAGTTCCGTACAGTTGTACAGACTTTTGTACAGTTGTACTGACTTATGTACAGTTGTACGGACTTCCGTACAGTCGTATAGACATTACTGTACGGATCTGTATGGTTGTACGAATAGGTCTGTAAAACGGTACAGACATGCTTTACAACAGTTTTATGGTTTTTTCCAGCAGCTGTACCTTTCAGTCAAGCTGAAAAAGTTCAAATTTGTGGTGTTTTTTGATATCCGTGCAGTGCTGTTTTTTGGGCAGCTTGTGGAGGTTTCCTTGTGAGTTTTTCAAATGAATGAAAAACAAATTTGAAGGAGTAATTACTATTGTATGTGTGAAATTAATTTTTATGCTTCCGCTATTTGATTTCTCACGTTTGTGTGACTAATGCTAAAGTCTGAAATTTATTTCTGAGATAATTAAATTCAGCAATCTACTTGTTTAATTGAGATCATAAGGACTTTAGTCACCTAGGGCTTGGGAATTTTTACATTGTATAAGAGCATATTTCTCTGATTGAGATTCTCTAGGATCTGCAGCAGTAAAATCACTGCAGGGAAGAAAGACCAGTAGTGAGAGGGTTTCAAAACTAATTAAATGATTTGGGATTTTGTGCAGTAGATCTCAAAAATGACATCAAATGGCCTCAAGTTTGAGGGCAGATTGGATGGTGCCTCGAATTTCTTATCATGAAAGGTGAGGGTTACACCCTTACTAGAAGAGAATGATATCTAGGATATTGTCAAGAACATTGCTAGTCTGCCTACAGATCGGCAAGAGTTGGTAGCTCCCAACAAAGAGGGTTGTGAAGGCCAACCGGATGATCTTGGATGTCATAAAGGGTCATCTGGTCACTCATGTATCCGAGAAGAAGACAGCGAAGGAGATGTTCAATGCCCCGGTTAGTCTCTATAAGAATTAGAACATAAACATGAAGATGATATTGTGGAACAAACTCAAATTTATAGTGACCACCAGATCAGACACAATCGTCGGTTACCTTATGAAGATCACACAGATTCATGATCAACTTGCAGCAGTTGGGGAAAAGGTTGAAGATAGTTGAAGATACCAAATGGATTCCCAGCTTCATGGGAAGCATTTGTCAAAGATATTTGCACTCAGAAAAACCTTCCAGACTTTGAGAGGCTTTGGGATGACCATATCAAGGAGGAGACTCGGATGGAGTCAAAGGTCAGCAAGAAGGATGGTGAAGAGAACCTAGCTCTATTTGGTCAATCAAATAAGGGCAGAGATAAAGGACCCAGCAAGGGTAAGGGAAAGAGTGAGGAGTCAACCTCACAGCCAACAAAGAAGGACTTGGGTAAAATCTAGTGCTTTAGTTGTCATAAGCACAGTCATTTTGCATAAGTGTCCAGATAAGAAGAAGGGCAAAGGAAAGAAGCAGCAAAAGCAAGTAGCGACCTCTGCAGAAACTCAGATGAACGAGCTTGCTACCAAGTTCGAAAAGGATTTCTTGTTGTTATAGTGCCCTTCTACTAGCACAATTCCCAGGAATGTATGGTATGTGGACAGTGGGGCATCTCGACATATGACATCAACCCAATAGTTGTTTTCTAGTCTAAAAAAAGGGGACTTAGGAGTTTAGGTTGAGCTTGGTGATGATGCAAAGTACCCAGTGGTAGAGTTGGTGCTATTCCCTTCCAACTAGAGTCAGACAACTCTTTAGATTTTGACGATGTCTTGTTTCTTCCAAGTCTCGGGAAGAATTTACTTTCAATTTCAGTCATGGAGGATAAGGGATTTGCAGTTGAGTACAAGAACCAACGAGTCCTCATCTAGCCGAAATATTCTCGCCCAAACACAACTCAAGTAATAAGGATTAAAAAAGGTAATTTGTACAGGTTGCAGGGTGAACCTATTTGAGCCTTGGTGCATAACGGTGACAACTTATGCAAGTTGTTGCACAAGAAGATGGGGCACCTGCATCACAGTGCATTGCCTATTCTAAGGGAGATAGTCACAAGTCTTCAAGAGTTAAGTATTGAGCAACATGATGCATACAAAGGATACATGCTTAGCAAGCATGCCAAGGTTGTTTTCCCAAGCAACGAGAATAGGTCTAAGGGGATTCTAGACCTAGTACTTTCAGATGTTTGTGGACCGATGGCAATAGCATCCATATAAGGAAGCATGTATTACGTTTCCTTTATTGATGATTTCTCTCGCAAGACTTGAATCTACTTCTTAAAGACCAAGTATGAGGTCTTTAGCAAGTTTCAAGAATTCAAAGCTCTAGTTGAAAATAAGAGAGGGAAAAAGATCAAAGTATTGAGATCTGACAATGGGGGAGAATATACCTCCTAGAAGTTCGAGGGCTTATGCAAGGAGGAAAGAATCAACAGGGAGTTAACAATTTCGTACAACCCACAGCAGAATAGGTTGCAAAGAGGAAGAATCAATCCATCATAGGGGTTGCTAAGGCCATGATACATGACCAGAACTTACCCATGTTTCTTTGGACAGAGGCATGTAACACAACAATCTACATCCAGAACCAGTCCTCATAAGATCTTGGAGGACAAGACACCAAAGGGGGCATTCATTAGTGTGAAGCCAAAGGTGAGTCATTTCCGCATCTTTGGTTGTTCAGTTTATATCCATGTATCGATCGAAAAGAGGACCAAGTTGGAGCTCTCCAGTAGGAAGAGTTTGTTTGTGGGTTACAGTGAGACTTTAAAGGCTTACAAGGTCCATATTCATAGCACACGAAGACAATAGTAAGCATGCATGTAAAGTTTGAGGAAGACTTTGCATCAAGGAAGTCTCATGAGCCTACTCTGGTGGTAGAGGATGAGGAGCACGAAGCTCTGAAGGTTGACTCGGGGTCACCAGTGATTTCCATGGTAGTATAGCAGTCTTCGAGTGAGCGGGGGAGACCTATGAAGAAGTTTCCAGACTATATGGCATTGATCAGAAACATTCTAGATTCCAAGCCTTCCATTTTTCAGGAGGTAGCAAACCAATAGGTATGGCGGGATTCCATGGTGGAGTACACTTCCATCATGAAGAATGATGTTTGGGACATAATATCAAGATCGAAGGGGAAGTCAGTTGTGAGTTTCAGGTGGCTCTACCAGACAAGATCGAGCATGATACATATGGCAGCATTGAGAAGTTCAAAGCGAGGTTTGTGGTGAGAGGGTTCTCCTAGAGAGAAGGAGTGGACTATGAGGAGACATTTGCTCCACTCGCCAAGTACACTTCCATTAGAGCGGTTATGTTCTTAGTTTCGGTTATAGGATGGAGGATACATCAAATGGATGTGAAGACAACTTTCCTTAATGGGATCATCAAGGAAGAAGTGTACATAGAGAAGCCTCAGGGCTTTGAGGTAAGTGGGACGGTGTCCCATGTGTGTAGGCTTAAGAAAGCCTTTTATGGACTCGAGCAGACATCGATAGCAAAGTTACCAGAACTGGACCGGTCATTGAACCGGTCGACCCCAAAAACCGGAACCGAACTGGAACCGAGAAAAAACCGGTCACTAAAAATACATAAAATATTCAAATTTTGAAAAACAAATACATATTCATGTGCATCTATGTGAATCCAAACCATTATACACAAATTTGCAAAGTTTAAAAAAAAACCCTAAATTTTAAAAAAAATTGTGAATCCCAACCCTAAATTTTTTAAAAAATCTAAATTCCCCCTACCTTTTCCAACCGCGGGTCATCTTCATAGAACCGGGTCGGTTCAGGAAAAAAAACGGTTCCGTACGGAACCGGTCAGGGGCGGTTTGATGGGGCGGGTCGGACCGGTGGGGGCTTAGCACTGGTTGGACCGGCCAGTTTTACCGGTTTTGGTTCGGTTCTTGTAACACTGATCGATAGCATGGTACTCCGGGATTGATGGATATCTATGAAGTATGGGCTTTACCAAAAACAAAGCAAATCCTAACTTATATTATATATTTGTTCAGACTAATATGCTCATTTTGGTGTTGTATGTAGATGACTTGTTTCTAACAGGTGTAGAGAAGCTCATTGCAGAGTGCAAAGCAAACATGGCAGATGGTAGTTGAGTTCGAGATGAAGGACATTGACATGATGCATTACTTATTGGGATTGGAGGTTCGGCAAAGACCGAGGGAGATTTTCCTTGGGCATGTTAAGTATGTAGTTCAAATCCTGAAGAGATTTTGGATGGAGGACTGCAAACCTATGGCGACACCCACGATTACTAATTTGAAGAAGGTGACAGCTTCAAATTTAGAGTTGGTGGATCCCATTTTGTACATGCAACTAATAGGTTCTTTGATGTATTTGGTCAACAGCAGGCCAGATATATGTTTTGCAATGAACACCTTGAGTCGGTTTATGGTGAACCCAAGGCAAGAGCATTGGGTAGCAACAAAACATGTGCTCGAGTATTTGAGGGGCACATTGGAGTATGGTCTAAGATATCTTGGAGATGGTGAAGTGAAGTTGCAGGGGTATACAGACTCATATTGGGCAGGTGGTGCAGCAAATAGGAAGAGCACCTCAAGGTGTTGCTTTAGCTTGGGATCAGCGATGATATCTCAGTTCAGCAGAAAGCAAACTTTCGTTGCACTTAGCTCAGCAGAGGCAGAATACTTGGAAACCAATATGGCTAGTTGTGAGGCCATCTAGCTTCGCAAGTTACTTGCAAAATTGTTTGATCAGGAGTTTGGATCCCACGGTCATCTACTATGATAATCAGAATTGTATCAAATTCTATGAGAATCCATTGTTTCATGACAGGTCCAAGCATATAGAAATCAGATATCACTTCATATGAGACAAGGTTCAAAAGGGAGCAGTGAAGCTCCAATATATTCCCACGGATCAGCAGGTAGCTGATATTCTGACCAAGCCCTTGGCAAAAGGGAAGTTTGAGGCATTCAAAGACAAACTTGGATTACTGCAGAATTCCTTCCTCACTAAGAGGACTGTTGAGAATTATAGCTCGGACAAGAATTAGTTCGAGATATTTTCAAAAAGCAATTCTATTTTTGAAAAAGTAATTCTATTTTGTAATTCACATTAGTTAAAAAGTGAAAGTCTTACTTTTAGCAATTGAATATAAAAAGTGTATTCATGCATGCATGACTTAGACTAGGAGTAATCTCAAAAATAGATTAGGGTTTTGGTCTCATCTAAAACTATAAAGACAAGTCAAGATAGAGAGTTAAGACACACACAAGAACACTTGAGCAGTGGAGCAGATTGAGTGACAAAGAGAGGGAGACAGCAGACAGCCAGAAAAGAGGCATTTCCAGGCAACACGCAGCCCCGTACAGTGATCCGCACAGTTTTGAACAATTGTAGTCGTACAGACAGCACCGTACCACTGTATGGATAGGTCCATACAGCGGTACAGACAGGACGTATAACAGTTTTTTGGTTTTTTCCAGCAGCTACCTTTCAGTCAGGCTGAAAAAGCTAAAGTTTGAGGTGTCTTTTGGCATCCGTGCAGTGTTGTTTTTTGGGCAGTTTGTGGAAGTTTCCTTGTAAGTCTTTCAAAGGAATGAAAAGCAGATTTGAAGGAGTAATTATCAGTGTATGTATGAAATTAATCTTTATGTTTCCGCTATTTGATTTCCAGCTATTGTGTGATTAATGCTATGGTCTGAAATTTATTTCTGCAATAATTAAATTCAACAATCTACTAGTTTGATTGAGATCATAAGGACTTTAGTCACCTAGGACATGGGAATTTTTACAGAAGTCACATTAAGTCATTATTAAACCCTAACAAACAATTAAAAAATATTTTGTGGGTCCCAGCAGTGGAAAGACAAAATCAACCTTTTTCCATCGCTCAAATGCATTGTACGAACCACTGAAACGTGCTTGAATAAATTTCAGTCCATACAAAACATGTTTCACCCATGTGCAATGTGTTTGTACGCACTGAAATGCGTTTCAGGTCCATACCCAATGCAATTCAGCATTTCTGGACGAAAATGCAACTGGTACACGGGGGGTGTGTTTCCTGGAACATAGTTTGATGGACATTTTAACCCTGCATGACTAATCATTCTCTAACGTTCA
This sequence comes from Picea engelmannii, assembly GCA_009831015.1. Lineage (NCBI taxonomy): Eukaryota > Viridiplantae > Streptophyta > Pinopsida > Pinales > Pinaceae > Picea > Picea engelmannii. The sequence continues at coordinate 533,960 of ML792111.1, read as the reverse complement.
AGCCCATTACTAAGTTCGAAGTCATAGCTTCAAATAAAGTCGTCTCGTCCCTTGTTATTTTAATTTTGAAAGGGGTTCCTTCGGATTAGGTTGAAGAGCCCCATGTATTTGAAGGTGAATCCTTCGAATTCACTATTATACTTTATTTGAAATGTTTTCAAATAGGCCGAAGTCCTTTTACCCCAAAGGAAATCTTTGAAGTGGGCCAATTGAGATCTTCTTTGGAAGAGGCTCGATGGCCTCCTTCCAATCTTTCAAATGGGAATCGGTCTTTCAAAGAGGCCCAATGGTTTGTCAAGGCTTTTCAAAAATTGTTCTTTCAAAGAGAACCAATGGTCTACCAAGGCCCTTCAAAAGACGTACTTTCAAAGAAACCCAATGGCTTTGCCATCATGCGAATCTTTTGAAAGAGATTCGATATTTCAAGGAGGCCCAATGATCTACCGAGGCCTTTTCAAAGATGTTCTTTCAAAGAGGCCGAATGGCCTATCGGGGCCTTTCAAAAGATGATCCTTCAAAGGAGCCCAATAGCTGCCACATTCAGAGTCGGGGTTGTTCTTTCGAAAGGGCCTCATGGCTTTCCCATCAAGTAAATCTTTCGAAAGGAGGTATGATCTTTCAAAGAGGCCCAATGGCTTTGCCATAGGGCAAATCTTTCGAAAAAGGTTCAATTTTAAAACCATCAACCAAATCTTTGGAAAGAGGTTCGACTTTTGAAGAGGCCCAGTGGTCCTTCGAAGTCTTTTGAAAGATATTCCTTCGAAGAGGCCCATGGTCCATCAGGGCCTTTCAAAGGATGTTCTGTCGAAGAGACCCAACAAGTTTAACCTTCCAAGGATGGTACGAGGCGATCCTCGTATCCGGCTTGACAAGTTTTCCGAACAAGGACCAATGGCTTGATGTGTATAAATTCTATCGAATAAGCTAAGGTAAGGTCATTGGAAGGGAAAAATGCAAGTAAGGGATTCAAAGGGCTCCAAACCAATAGAAACAAAGAGGAAAAAGACAAAAAAAAGTGCCCCGCTCCCTCACCAAGGCTATAGAAGGGGGATGGGAACATAACAATGTTGGCCCTCAGATAAGATAAGATAAGATAATTTTATTGACTACAAAAGTAGGTCAATGGGACTTCCTTGTACACATGTATTGATACAAAGTTGGAGTATAGAACTGGCCCCTAAATAAAGAAAGAAGCAGAAAGTACGAGGAATAAAATGAGGTACTGCCCTAATCTAAGATCTAAGCAGAGCTCTGAAAGTTAACAGTAAATTTGTGTGAGATGGACCCAGAATCTGGAATACAAAGAGTGAAAGAGTGAGAGGCATTCTTAACGATAAACATGAGATGAAGGGTAAGGTTTGTCCCTTCTAGCATCATGTTAGTGTGTATTATGGCAGATAAACCTTCATTTTAAATTATTTAAACATGCAAGTTTTCTCCATGTCCTGCGTGAATTAAGCAATGGCATGGATGAGTTACGAAATCAGGGAGTAGATCTCCAAGACTATACTTTCCACTTCATAGCCAAAGATCGACTTGAGGTGCATGTTCTACTTAGATCAGGCACTCCAGATATAAAAAGAAGGAAAGGAGAAGAAATGAAAGAACAGGAGCTGGTTAAACCGTTAAAATAGCAGAACAATGGTTTGACTTTAGTTGAGATGGTACCACATGGTATAGATAATACAATATAGGAATATATTGTAGCAGAAGATGTGGAAAGGATGAAAAGGAGATTACTTGATTTGCAGGTTAAACTGCATGAGATTTGGACCAGGGTGATGGATGCTGATGGTGGAAATAAGCAGTCTATGGAGCACGTAGAGGAGACATTTGCAAGCTTGTCAACACGCTAGACTTGGACAGCCAGCAGAGAGACTTTTAAAAGTTACACGGGACTTGGGAGAGAAGGCTCGCTGAATTCCAGATACCTGTAGATCACCTTGAGAATGACAAAAACCTCATCTCCAGATTCCCCCAAACATGTGCAACAGTTCATATTCTTCACCAGTTTCCTAAAATGATGGAGATAATGTTGTGTTTATTGAATCTGTATCCTCAAAGAAGGATGACAAACACTACACTTTGCACTTAATAGCTAATGATCGCCTTGTGGTGCATGTTCTACTTAGATCAGGCACTTCAGACATAAAAAGATGAAGGAAAGGAGAAGAAAGGAAAGAACAGGAGCTGGTTAAAATAGCAGAACAATGGTTTGACTTCAGTTGAGAGGGTACCACATGGTCTAGATAATACAATATTGGAATATATTGTGGCAAAAAATGTGCAAAGGATGAAAAGGAGATTACTTGATTTGCAGGTTAAACTGCATGAGATTTAGACCAGTGTGACGGGATGCTGATGGTGGAAATAAGCAGTCTATGGAGAAGGTAGAGGAGACATTTGCAATCTTGTCAGCACACCAGACTTGGACGACCAGCAGAGAGATTTTTAAAAGTTTCACAGGACTTGGGAGAGAAGACTCACTGAATTCCAGATACCTGTAGAGTACCTTGAGAATGACAAAAAGTTCATCTCTGGATTCCCCCAAACACGTGCAACAGTTCTTATTTTTCACCAGTTCCCTAAAATGATGGAGACCATGTTGTGTTTATTCAATCTGTATCCTCAAAGAAGGATGACAAATAGCAGAAAAGAGAAGGGTCCACATGATAACTAAGTCCTAGTTAGGGTGCCAATTTTTAGATTTTCTCCTGAATTTTGTGATGTATAATGCCTACTTCTCTTCTAGCATTGTTACAGTCATTTGAGCAATTTTGGGTGGTTAGTAAATTAACTCACTTAGTCAATCAGGCATATAGGCAACTCAGGGCCCGAGGTATAATGGAGGTGCATGCAATGTACTTGTAAATTTCTGTATTAATAATTATATTGTGTCTGTTAAAAACAAGACATGATCATCATTCCATAGACTAGATTCCTAATTAATATCCACTTCGAAGCATTATTTCTGACTGAAACACTTTTGAGTTTCCGAGATTGACTGCAACTATGGCCATCTTCTAAATTTTGCTCACTAGGAATCTACAATGTTAGCTAATAAAGAACATAAAAGCTATGTTTTTTTCTCAAAAAATATTGCCCAACACATATTAACTCTTTCATGTGGGAAGTCAATCTGTGCCAAAAAGTCACAACATTTTCTTGATATGATCACTACTTCTGCTCTGCTTTTTCTTTTATTTATCGTCAGAGCATTTATGTGTTGACATTTCAGATGGAACGTGAACTGCAATAGAGGGAAACGGATTAGATTGTACCTGATACCCAACAGTACCTCCAACATTTTCTCCTCTCTCTGCAGCTATTCTCTCCGCAACTGAAATAATATTTATCAAAGCTCATGTCAGTTTTCATAGATTTCGGTCAAGAAAGAAAAATACCAAAACATTTTAGCAGGAATGAAATAAAACTAGCACCTGATGTGGCCGATATTCTCCGAGGTTGCGTACACAGTATTTTACAGCTTTTGCCTTGGTTCCACATATGATCCAATATAAATTGTGGGACCTGTTATAACAGAAAAAATATAATAAATTATTCAATCCAACAATGCTTTCCTTGCCAGCTTTAGAAAGAATAAAAAGTATTAACTTCACATTTTCAGCAATGATTTGCATTTACAGCTGTCAGCTATTATTCAAAAAGGTTCAGGGATGGGTGGACCACGGAACACAGACGGATTTCAGGGTCAACTGCGGAGACCCCCTAAATATCAGGGGATGGCAAGGAATAGGGCATAGGCGACAAAGCCAAATATAGAAAAAATACAGAAAATATTCATATTAGTAATTTTTTATATTAATGATTAATCACGAGTAAACACATGCATTGCCCAGTTACACTGTGAAATTCAAATAGGTGAGTCATTACTTTTCTCATGATTAAATCAAAATGAAAATAAAACTATTCATCCATACATCATCATGTGACATGATACAAAAGAGCCACTTATAAATGAAGCATCTATAGGAAGAATTAACTGACATAAAGTGAAACAAGCAGGTAAAAAAGTGAAAGCACAGGACATCACGAGTTCTTACAATTGTAACGTTTAACTAAAATCCATAATTTGTGTGGCAAGGTAATAAACTGTGAATTAGATTTGCACAAGCTGTTGGGCCTATAAAGCTACTCGATATTCATGTCAAGCGTTTTTTTTCCAAAGGGGAGGGAATTATATGTATAATCATATAAATAGTAAATATACACTACTGCAAGCATGTGGCAAATAATTGCAAAGATATAACACTCCTTATACATAAGAGTCAAGACCCTTGTGTAGGTTTGATAGTATATGGGCAGATAGAAGGTCATCAGTAGATGGAGTATAGATATAGACATATATAAATATACATTTTTTCCAAGGAAAACCTTGAGGGATCTGTCCTCTTTCCTGGATTATCCTGATGGAAAGCGGCTCAACTGCCAACCACAATAGCGGATGGTAACCCAGCAGGACTCAACCGAACTAGAATTGGAGGACTCTCTGTTGATATTATGGCAGCTGCAGGAGGTATTAACCTTCAAGTGTAACCCTGACAAGAATAGAATATTTTGGGAAGCAAGAAGAAACCCTAAAGCATTGGACATAAACCTAGAAGACAAGTCGGCTAAAGGAAATATTTAATATTGAGTTTTCAGAATCCCGAATGAGAAGTCAGCCCAGACAGCTAAAGAGGAGCAGTATAAATACAGGATGCCAGAGCTCATTTGATACACACAGCTCGTAACTGCAGAAATGTAAGAGTGCGCACTGCAGAAACTGAGTAAGTGCGCAAGTCTGGAGAGTAGCTACAGTTGCAGCTACTGCAACCTGTATTCTCGGTTTAGGCTTGGACTTTCTATTGGTTATGGTTTTTGGACTTTCTGCCTTCTGTGCTAACTCTGGAGAGAGGTACGCTACATTGATTGGCTATTAGGCATAGGGTTTGCTTCCGGAATTATTCTTGTCAAGGTTAAGGTGCTCAGGGGTGACTTTGGCCTATGGTTGGGTGACAATATTGCTATATTGTCTATGGTTAAACGAGCACACCTATTATTTCTAACAAGTTATGGACCCACACTATCTTCGGACAGTCTAACCACTGGAAGATAGATTGGGAGGATTTGCTCAATTACAGTTGCAATTGCAGTCATTTTTTGTTGCAACAACGAAACCCTAACCATCTTGTTGAGGCACCTTAAGTGAAGAGATTAACCTAATTTCTGGATAGCCTAGTGCGCCCTAACCCAACGCACCTCCTAGTACTCTCAAAAAGCTAAGACGCAAAGTTCGAGTTTTTGGTCAAAGTCAAAAGGTTGACCAAGTCAAAGTCAAAGGTTGACCAAGTCAAAGCAGTCACGACTTACTCTATGAAGTTAGAAAAAAGGTTAGAAGGGGCTTCTAACTTCAGAGCATGGAAGACGAGGATTGACCTCATCCTTGCCAAGAATAAAGTATTGGATATCGTGAAAGGAAAGATCATGGAACCACAGTTTGAAGAAGGAAAAAAGAAGGAACCTCAGAACGTTGCAATTATGGAGAAGTTCAAGGACAATGACATCAATGCCATGAGTATCATAGTGGGCTCTGTAAAAGACCACTTGATACCCTACATCTCTCATCTTGACTCATCTAAGAAGAT
>ML792111.1:449278-493378 GCA_009831015.1 Picea engelmannii | reverse complement strand
TCTGGGGTCTTATCCACCAAGGTACAAGACCAAGGATCAACCCATGCCCTAGGCATGGGTACCCTGGACCATGTCCAGGGGCCATAGACATATCTAGGGGCTTTAACTACTTGGTCCCAGACCAAGAACCCCAGTTATCTACTGGGGGCCCTCACAAGGGTCTTCACTGCTTGGTCCCAGACCAAGAACCCCAGTCATCTACTGGGGGCCCTCACAAGGGTCTTTTGTTGCTTGGTCCCAGACCAAGAACCCTAGTCATGTATTGGGGGGCCCTCTCAGGGGTCTTTACTGCTTGGTCCCAGACCAAGAACCCCAGTCATGTACTGGGGGCCCTCTCAGGGGTCTTTACTGCTTGGTCCCAGACCAAGAACCCTAGTCATGTACTAGGGGCCCTTACAAGGGTCTTTTGTTGTAGCACTGATAGTTTGGTCCCAGACCAAGTACCCCATGAGTGTACTGGGGGCCCTAGAACTTGGCTAGGGTTTTAGCCATCCTCCCGGAGAATGGCTCTTGCAGCTGCTTCAAATTTAACAGGTTAGACTGAATGAAGGAGGTGTGGGCCCATAACCTATTAGAATATAATGGATGTGCTCGTTTTACCATCGACAATATCACTATTGTCACCCAACCATAGGTCGAAGCCACCCTCCGAGCACCTTAACCTTGACAAAGAATCATTTCGAAAGCAAACCCTAGGCTAGATAGCCAAACAAAGGGTAGCGGACCTTTGTCCAAGGATAGCGCACCAAACAAGAGCTGATCAAATAGTCCAAACCATAACCAAGAGATAGTCCAAGCCAAAACCGAAATCTGCTAGCTACAGCAGCTGCAACAGCAACTCTCCTTCAAACTTGTGCACAAACTGGGCAACTGCAATGCACACAAGTGCTGCTCTGGAATTCTGAGAATGCATGCCAGAATGAAGATTGGCCTCCTATATTTATACTAATTTTGGCTAACTGCCTAGGCCGACTTCTCATTCTGGGTGTCTATTTACTTAGTATATAATATTTCTTTTGGCCGACTTCTTCTCTTGTAGGCTAATAACCTAATACCAATTATCCTCTTGAGCCGACTTGTCTTCTAGGGTTATTAGCCACCCATTAGGATTTCTTCTTGCTTCCCGGGATATTCTATTCTCGTCAGGTTTACACGTGGAGATAAATTCCTCCCGCAGCTACCATAATATTAACAAGATTATTACAATATAAAGTTCCTATCTTAAACCCCTATGTTAAGCTATATTACAGAATATGTCCATTATGAATTATCCATGTTAACAAAAAGCTCCAGCCAGAATCCAACTGACAGGAGGTATGTAGAGGGAGGATTCAAGAGCAGAGGACCAGCATTTCTTTTTTCCAAACAATTATTTGAGGTATAAATGTTGGTAATTTGCAGATTCTGTCTGGTCTAGACAATCGAGCATGATAAGGTTATCTAGTGATCAGAGGAGATCTCTTTTTCTAGTTTAATGCAAGTCAGATCCCAGAGAATGGCTAGTTCTCCTAAGAAGCCCCTACCTTCTATTATGACCAAGCAAGCTTCTTTCCAAAGAAAATATTTAAGAGATGCAAATAAATCAGAACTATGTTTTGTTTCCAATAGCAAAACTGTAAAAACAATTGAGGCCTGGACTTTTTCATCTTTTTAAACTTTTACACCCTCTACAGTTCCATGATAATATCTTCCATCATTTGGAGGGTTTAGATTTCTTCCTAAGGCAAAGGATTTGTTGATGGTCATTTGCACTCCTAGAGTTTTATTTCTAGATGCTACTTCTTTTCTCGGGTACTTGTGGGCTTTTCTGCCAAGTTTTATATGTGATCTCTCAACATCTTTTGGGGGATAGAGGGGTTTCTTCCTGATTTGAATGAATAATGGAGGATACTGGGAATAGACTTAGTTTTTTTGGGGGGGAGGGGCTGGGGGGATTCTCCCAACCTTTACTTGAAGAGCTGACACTCTTTTCCAGTGAGACAGATTACCAGTCTGAAGTCTTTTCTTCAAGACGTGGGTCTTTTGCCTCCTCTGTAGACAATATTTCTCCATCTTCTGGGGCATCACTGCTTTCTCCATTCTGAATAGGATCTACCTAACAGGTTTCCTGCTTCCTAACATCTGATTCAGGTTGCACATCCCTTCCCAATGCTGCATATCAATTCAGAGTTTCTGTAGGAGTTTGTTTATTCAGTTGATTCTAACTTTGGTTTTTCTTCCTTGGATTACTGATTTGAGAAGCCCATCCTTGTCAGGTAAGACAGGGAGAAGGTAAGCAAAAGGGACCTTGGTCCTTTTTAGGACAATTTTTGCAAAGTGGCCACAATCATGGAACCCAATGCATTTGAACAAGATTTATTCATCAACTTTTGGACAGGAATCCAATCCAGTAACTGGAGCACCAGGGACTAAAGGAGACCTTTCTCAAGATCACCTCTACACAAATTTTGGTGTAGGCATAGATTCCAGATTTTACCTCAGATTTATCTATGTAGATGATTGTTGTTTCATCCATCCTTCAAGCACCTTTGGCCTTGGCAAAGAACCATTAAATTTTCTGCTAAGATAAGATAAGATAATATTATTAATGTCCACAACTAACCAAAAGAATAGGTCAATGAGACTAGAAAATAAAGCAAGTCAAAATCATGACTTAGGAGTGCCAAGGCTACTCCTAAGTGCCAAAAGAAAAATAGATACAAGTGAAAAGGAGGGTGTTTTCAACAAACAACAAAGCTTTGTTGATGGGTGCACCTGATTTCACAAGAGGACGATGGGTTTCGTATGTTTGTTTGACACACAAGAGGAGGGCTAACTCACATTCTGCTTAGAATTCTTAGCAGCAGAGTCGGCCAAAGCTTTGAAGGTCACAGCTGCCTGAGCAAAGGGATGAGAGGGGGAGCCAAGGCCCCCTCTGGGGTGGACCTCAACAGACAAAAAGGAAGGAAGCAGAAATTCCCAGAGGAGAAACTAAGGGCATGATCTTAGCACACAACAAAAAATGACAGAATTTTTCTGGCATGGAAATGTTATCTTTTCTAGAAAAGCCCCAAGACCTGCATATTTCAAAATTGATCCAAAAAGCATCCATGCAATCTAGAAGCTTTGCTATTTACAGAAAAATGTTTCACAGCTTAATCCCCTAAAAAGAGCAACTAAAACTAATTCCTTTTTGCGACCAATATGCGTTTATATTTAAACCAATGACAAAAGAACCAACCTGAGTTGTTTTCCCACAGCCAGTTTCACCAGCAATGAGCACAATCTGTTCTGGAAAGAAATGAGACAATGACCCAGAAAACTCAAGTTACTCTAAGCCTTATATGATAGAGTGAAATATATATATATATAAAAGATAAACAACAGAGGTACGTCACAAAAATGAATGTTTCCAATGTCTCTCTTCAAAATTTGTTTCTTAATTTTGATTATGTATATGTACAATAATTAATGACTGACACAAAACGATTTACCTGATGAGAGTCCACTGCTGATGTAATGGGATCTTTAAAAGATGCTATTGGTAACTTTGATCTCTTCTCTGAAATCTGTAAAAGGGAAACGATTTCAAGTTTCAAAAACCACCACTACATTGCTAAAAGCAGAGCACAAACCAAGCTCGTAGATGTGATGTCAAATAATGAATGGATTAAGGGTGTTGTAAGGCAAGAAAGCAACAGATGTTTATTCATTTCTACATGTAACTAAAAAAGAGAATATAAAATGGCAGCAAGAATTTATCAACTCAGACCTTGCTAAAACAGAAATATAATCTCAAAAACTCAGACTAACCTGTTGCAAAGCTGGGGATTTTTTAATTCTAGAAGCAAGCATCTCTACTTGTTTAGTGATTTCTGACTGGGACATTGACACCTTACAAAAACTTAGGTCAGCTTTATTGTCTGCTTTAGTAGAATTCTTCTCTCCTGCAGGGTCTTCCTCCACTTTTCTAGCAAACTCTTCCTCTGACGGAGGATATCGAGAGAAGAGTTCCTTTAGGACTTCTTGAGTTTCAACAGAAAATGTCAAAGGTTTTGCCTCAGACTGTCCCTGCTTTGAAGGTCCTGTCTTATAAACAGAAAGACACCGCCGAGCTCCTTTACTGCAGAACAAAAACCATCAACGCATCATACACATCTGAAAGAACTACATGTATAGCGTAAAAGATGATCCAACTTGTTCATCTTATCTAGGCATTATTTTCTAGGACTATTAGACTGAAAAGGAGGAACAAGGAATCTCAAAGTGTTTGCAGATACGGAAAAGTTATGAATTTGCATTACGAAAAAATAATATATAAACTGAAAAACACAGACATGCATTGATGTGAACGCATAGTGAATAATTTCCAGGGTAAAGTACTCATTGATCAATTGTACATAACTCCCCATAATATTTAAATGTTACGTCATGAATCAACCTCAAAGTGTTTCCAGATACAAAAAAGTTATGAATTAGCATTATGAAAAAATAATATAAACTGAAAAATACAGACATGCATTGATGTGAACACATAGCAAATGATTTCTGGAGCGAAGTAATCATTGTTCAATGAGATAAATCCCCATACATCTTTAAATGTCAAGTCATGTTAAGGTAGCACTCACCCTGGTTTTTCAAAAATTAAGGTTTCTGTGTGAAGCTGTGCAAACTTCAAAGTAAGACAAATAAAGAAATTCACAAAAAAGAGTTGCCAAAAACTTAAGAGTTTTCATTACTAACGCATTAATTGCACAATATTTTTTAAACCAAAATAAGAATAAATACTTCTCAGTTTTCGAGTTAAGTTTATTTTTCAACCTATTGAACATGATAAAACGTAAAGTCATTATAGAACGTCAATTGGGATGTTGTTCAGTGTGTGAAGATGGTGGCATGTTAGGCCATCCACCAAGGTTCAATTCCCTCAGACACAGAACCACCTGCAATTCCTGGGTGTTTTTTATGGAAGAGTAATCCCATGTCACGGTAGCTTAGCAAAATGGAAGTGCTTATATTCAATGGTTCACCCCTTGGGGGCTACTTCTTTTGCACAAGAAGGCTACTTATGCTGCCTAACCTCTTTAGGACAGTTATAATGCTGCTCTTCAGTTTAAAGGAAGCACTTCACAAAAACAATACAAAGAAAGATTATGTATTGTCCAAGATAGATCAGTATTAAATCCAGCATTTCAATTTGCAATGGAAAAAGGTATATATATCGGTTAACATAGTAATAGTTATTTTAGACATTTTTTGGATAAACATACAAAACCTATGGGTAAATTCTGTCTCTCTTTTTCTCCATGGTATCACCATTGTCCTTGCTGATACAAGGTAAGTCACTGCTCATGGTGCTAGATGCATATCATATTAATCATTAGCCCCTGAACTTAAATGACTTAAATTGGAATTCTGGATTGAAATTGGAATTGCAAATTCATATAATAGCTCATAGTATATGTTATGATAATCTCGAGTTTTTTCTAATGTGATATTTAATTTTACTATGTGATGGATAAATGATAATATTTTATTATAATACTTTGAAGCAATCTTATGAATAACATGATAATATCGGCAATACTACTATATATCCCTAAATTTTCAAAGAGTCAATATTATCAGCATCAAAATTGTGATATTTTCTTATCGGCAGTAATATCACGATGAATTGAAAATATCGTGATAATTTAGGAAGATATCGCGAGTCCAAGGAATATATCACCCTGAAGGCACCAATTATGCTTTATAACCGACTTTTGGCCTTCTTCCCCTCATTTTGAAAACAAAGATAGTGGATTGGCCTTTGAGGCGTTTGTCACCATTTTTCTTCAAGCTAACAAAGAGAAATACAATGTTTTCATCACCATTAGCCGAGCTATTGTGGAGTGGGGATTGACTCCAATCTACCATTTCGATATTCCCAAGTAAATATAAAATTTATGCTTGCATTTTCTTTATTTTTCGAGATTTAGTAAGGGGTTTGCAATGTCCATCAGATTTACCTCTTCTTGTTGTTTTTTAATAAAAGATTTAAAACTTATCTATGTCTGATTTTTTAATTGCAGCATTCTTTTGTGTTGATTTCCATTTTTTTGGTGCCATAGGTTAATCAGTGCCCTAGAAAAATGCCAAAACCATTGGATCCAATATGAGTATGGTGACCCAGCGGACCGTCATAATCGGCAAAACATGGAGTGCAAGTTGTATGCAAAGGAAATATCCAAAGGAATCAGCCACTTGAAATACCAGCTTGCCAAAATCCCAAGGCATGAAGTGGATATTTACCCTCATCTACCCCGAAAATCATCCATCTTTCAAATCAATCAATTCAATATCTGTACAATGTAAGAAGAAAGATGAGAAGGAAGAATTGGGGTCAAACTTGCAGTTGGACAAGTTACAAGAAGCATGGGAACCACAAGCTTCTCAGGAGTGGAAGAAACCCAATCATCAAGCACACCTTCCACAATGCCCTCGACAACCTCACCTTTCTTTGTGTTGAGGTCAGTGCTTGGTGCACAACCTTCTATTAGGCCAATGGTTAAAACAAGGGAGAAGCAAGAAGCCAACAAGAACAACCCATACTACCACTTAATGTTTGAAGCCATTGCTATTGCTGGCCCGAGGTACAAAGGCCCTTCCTATGATGAGTTGAAAAAGCCTATCCTTCAAAGGGGAAAGATTGGTTGCACTCAAAGATTGAGTGAGATTAGGGAATCATGGGAGATCGCCAAATGCACTGTGATGTCAAATGGTTAGACACGTGGGAAGAGCAAGTCCATTCTGAATTTCTTGGTTAATTGCCCCAAGGGGACAATCTTTGTCAAATCTGTCAATGCATCTGCATATGTTAAATATGCATAATTAATATGTGAGTTGTTGGATGGGTTCATCCAAGAGATAGGTCCACAATATGATGTCCAAGTCATTACGGATAATGATGCTAATCATGTGGCTACTGGCAGGTTGCCTATGCAGAGCTATCAAACCTTTCATTGGACTCCTTGTGTCATACATTGCATTGATTTGATGTTAGAGAACGTGGGCAAAATTTCTTGGATCAAGGATATCACTGAATCAACTAAGATTGTCAGCAAATACACACACACACACACATATGTTCTTAGCCTCATGAGACAATTCACTGGAAACAAGGAGTTGGTGCATCCGACAATCACACGTTTCGCCATTGGCTTCATTTCTCTTCAATCCCTCCTCACTACTATGTTGGAGGTGCAGACGATGTTTCTTTCAGATGAGTGGACTGCTTATGCATACAACATTAAATCAGATGGGCAAGCAAGCCATGGCCCAACTTGTGTTACACCATGAGAATCTTTGGTCGGGAGCGCAGAAGATATGTGCCATTGGTGAGCCTTTGGTAAAGGTTCTTGGCTTGGTTGATGGCACCATAGGTACCATGAGGACAAGGGGGAGGAGGGATTCACCAAACGAACCAAGATATGAAATTTGATTCATAAGCGATGGAAAAATACTCTCCATCATCCCATTCATGCAGTTGCACTCTACCTCAACCCCACGTTCTCTTACTCCCATGGTTTTAGATTTGATGTTGAGGTTATGGATGGATTCCTCCAATGTATTTAGAGGACAGTGTTGACTCCCCTTGAATGCTCAGAGATTTCCAAATAAATGGAGGTATATAGACTAGCCGCTAGGACATTTGATTATGACATGGTTGTCCAAGACAAGACCACTAGGATGCTAGGTAAGCTTCAAGTTCTATTTGTTTCAAACTTTCAAATTTCAATGCCTTTCCTTTCTATCTATTTTCCACTCTATGGAAATATAATTTGTTATCTTCCCTTTCTGTTTATTCATTGTAGATGTTTGAAGGACAAACTATGATAGAAGAATCTCATATTTACAAAAACTTGCACTTCGAGTGTTCAATGAAACTTGTACCGCTTCAGGGTGTGAGTGCAACTAAAGTGTCTGAAAAAATACACTCCAAGAGTGCAACAAGTTAAAAATGTTTAAATTAAATTTTTAATTTGTTATAATTCATTAATTTTTAATTTGTTATAATTCATTAATTTTTAATTTGTTATAATTCATTAATTTTAATTTATGCTCGTCACCCTCTAATTATACTATGACCCTCATACAGGTTAGATACCCAACGCCTTAATGATATGCTTTATGGCTACTACAATCTTAGGCTGTGGGTGAAGAAAATTAATAGAACACCTGACACGAAGGTTATTTCACTGGATACAGTTGACACCACGACTCCCTGGAGGGAGGAGGCCAAGAGCCTTGTCATGGAAGAGGCACCTAAGTGGTTGGAGGAGCATGTAGTTGGAGGAGCATGTCAATGCACCATAGGATGGGTGGAAGTGGAGAAGGATCTTCCACTTCTAGCACAGACACATTTGGAGAAGGAGATTGGAGTCCGTTGCAGCCACTACCTCCAAAGAGATAGGAAACTAAGAAAAGACAACCCACTTTGGCTTCCACCTCAACCCCAGCACATGCATCCACTACTTCCCTAGGAAGATCAGTCGCTGGTGACCTTTGCTCATAAAAGAATAGAAGGAATCAATCATTCCTTCATGCACTTATCATTGTAGTATCTAGATGATTCGTGATGATGAATCATGAGATAGATTATTATTTTTTTGATGTGATTTTGTATCAACTTATCCAGAGTTAGGACTCAAAATAGATATCAAAATTGAGTATCGATGTGTGATGTATCACTTGACATCTTGTACAATTTATATCTTAGTTTTATTTTCATATTTCTATGGCAAAGTGTTTTTTTGATGTTGCTAGTGCTTTAGATGTATAGAACATAGAAAAAAATGAGGAGTTTTGTACTTTTTTAAGTTTGCCAAAAAAAATTGACATTTCCCCAATATTGTCGATAAGTCATATTATGGACCCTCAACAACACATTCACCAACACGATAAAAGTACCATTGCTTTGAAGCCCACATTTAATATTATAAACTAATAATAATAACAAGGGTCGTGTGAAGATGTGCCAAATGTCTACCACTTTAAAGTTCTTGGAAGAAGACAATAGCATAATAACAAGGGTCGTGTGAAGATGTGCCAAATCTCTACCACTTTAAAATTCTTGGAAGAAGACAATAGCATTAAATTGAGTAGCATTCAAGTAATGCCAACCAATTGATGATACTCACTGCTTATTAAAAGTCTTTTGACTTGCATTTAATTTGAGTCACACTAAATTTGAGCAACATTTATTTTGAGTAGAAGGAAATGACTTCAAAAAAACATGGAAGAAGGAATCCAATCTACAATTCGCTCAAAGGAGACTCTAAAGCCCTTGTGCTATAGTAGAGCAAAGTTACATGTCATATCCCACGCGTAAAACTTTTAAATCTTGGTGCTATGAGAGCTAACTTTCACGGCTTTAAGGTTCAACGACACAAGGTTTCATAACTCATAAGGCTTGCACTAACCAAACCTATGAATTTTTCCTTCAAAGTAGCTTGGAGAAAATCTTTAAAGGCACCCCTTGATGGTACACCTTATTCGTAGAGGCTATCTTTGACTGAAATAGTTTGAGGCCTACAACGTTTCCTTCACCCAAGTGTCAATTGGAATCTTGGAAACAAAAACTCAACTAGAATTATTGCTTTTTTACCATAGATTAATTTTTAATAAATATAGTCAAAAGTTAGCTTATGGCATGTTCTACACACCCATAAAGTTGTTTGTTGTCTCTTACCAAACCCTTTCTCCATTAGGACATGTTTTATGTATGATTGCTATTAGCAACTTGTTTATTGATTTTTCCTAACCATTAGCACGGGATGGTATGCATTGGACAATGAATCTATGATCACCAACTCCTCCAATATATATTCAATGATATCATTTACAAATTAGTTACAATGCATTGAAATGTAGATGAGGGTGTGCTCTCAAAGGACATCCTATCTAACAAGTATCAAATATTTCAACCCACTTTCTTATATCTTGGAAGCAATTTATACTCCACACTCCCATACTTTTGTTATATCTTCCACCTTTATAGTTACACAACAATTCATACTATTGAAAATACTCTCTGGACTAAAAATACTAAGTTGGCTCCGCTATGGCCCTTGAGAAGTTAACCCACGCTTGTGAAGGTCGATCTGCTCTCAACAAGGGAAGTCCACCCATTTCCACAAATCTTGAGATGATGGGATGTTAGCCCATTTATGAAATTGTAGCTCATGATCCTGTCTTATTTGGCAGGTTTCATCTCAAACACTAATCTCTCTGAAACAGATCAATCTTGCTTGCTTTTTCAAGGCTACAGATTTGTAACTTATTTATGCTCATCCCATCCTCACTCAACCCTACATCTCTGCAACTCCTACAATTAGTCTGTTTAGACTAGAGTTTATGGGACTCCAACAATAGGGCCTACGTGTACGTGTACGTCCGCTTCATATGCTCAAACCTACTTGATTTCTTGAGACCCCAATTAGGGCATTTGCACATAAGTCTAATTGTGCTTGCTAACCATTGTCTTTCACGGTTGGCAAGCAAGCATACACTACTAATACAATTTGTTGGAATCTTTGTGAGCAAATGTTATGTATTTTTACAAGCCAACCTGTGAATATTTAAGACAAACCTTGCAGTCATCCATGTCCCCTTTCAAGAGAGCATAATCAACCCCTATACAAGATCGCAGAATGGAAGCTTGTTAAGTTAGGGTAACCAACAGTTTTTGCAGTATGTCATCCCCTTGCAAGTCACCTTCCTCGATCATGAGATCTCCTCTCTCTATCCCAAAGAAAAGCTACTAGTTGCTCTCTAGTCACTTGACAAAATTGCAAGGGTCCACATCGAAATGCTAAAAGTTATACAAACCCTCCAAGCACAAGTTGTTACAAGTCAAAAGACACACTATGTTGCATTGGAAGCACACTTGGAAAAACAAGATTCCATGATCACATACCTCCATCGTAACCAAACCCTTGAAATTGTAAAGTTGTCAACACACCTAGCAAAACAAGATCTGACCATGATCAATCTCAAGAAGTCACAAACTTTTCAGATAGGGTTTTTGAAGCTCAGTCGAAAACAAGCTTGGCCTAGATAAGTATGATAACTTCATTGCAAATCCAATGGCAAGCATTACTAAACATGAGTAAATCCATGCCCCTCCAACTAAAGGGGTCACACACCTTCAAGAAGAAAACTTAGAGATCAAAAATAAGCAGACTGAGAAATTTACCCAACATGAACGTGAGAGGTAAGGATACTCAGGACTTACGAGTACTTAGGTAGAGAATTATCACAATGCAACTAACCAACTATGCAAGCATATCACCTTATGAGAGCCTTAGAGCCTTATGAGACCCTGAAACAAGAAATAATCGCTTACTAGCAATCCCTTCAGAAATGAGTAGAAGAACATGCCACATGGGTGCAAGTTGCCAAAGGGAAAAAGGCCTCTCCTATGGTTGAAATGGTTGTTCAAGCAAAACTTGAACAAGAAAGAATGTGTTAATACAATGAACTCAACCTTAAAGTCTATGGCTTCCCCAAGACCACAAAGCCTTTGCAGACCAACCACGATTCTAGCACTAAAAGACATCTCTCTTGACAAGTATTGGACAACAACAGATATCACTCTTATTATTTGTTTCCACTCTATTAAGAAAAGGGTCCAAGCCTTCAGAGATAAAACGAAGTTATTCTCTCTTCCATAGAAGATTTATTTGGTTGAGGATCTACCATAACTTCAAATGGAGGAGTTGCAAAAAGGCTCGTGCTTGAGTCGTGGTCATGGTTGCAAGGAACGATAAGGAATGTGTTGTAATCCGAAACTGCAAGGCAATGATTCATGACTCTCCCCTGCTTGGTAGTCATGTCCTTGATCAATTAAATGAAGGTGTGTTCGAGTCTCAATGGATGATTGCAACGTGTCTATCACTTGCTAGAATTGCAATGATGCAGTATAGTGCTCTCCAAGAACCTTCCATGATGCACTTAGGTCATGAGACCTCCTCTCACTGAGACCCACGAGTGTCTCAAGAGAGAAATTCCCACCATTATAAGTTACCATTGCACCTCAACTTTTAAACTGGAGAATCGACATTTTGGCAATGTTCAAGGTTCAAGGGGTGTGGCCTCTCATATCTAAGACTCCCTACAAGATAGGGTTCCAGCGATCACATTCGACGACTATTCTACATTCATGTGGATTCAAGTCCAAAGGACTACCCCTCTCTCTTGGGATATCTTCAGTGTCGTATGCGACTTCCCTCCACCTTCCTCGAGCTTTGTATATCATTCTGATGGAGATCCCTATCTTGACCTCTACCTAGATATTTCCCATTATTCCACGCTAGGAGGAGTCATACTTTTTAGCATTTTAGATTTATGTGGATTCAAGTTCAAAGAACTAGCCCTCTCTTGAGATATCTTCATTATCGTATGCTACTTCCCTTCAGCTTCCTCAAGCTCTACATATCATTCAAATGGAGATCCTGATCTTGACATCTACCAAGATATTTCCATTACTCCACACTACAAGGCATCATACTTTTAGGCAACTTCAACACTAATACGAACCTTACAGTTTCCAATACATAACAAATCAAAGAATGTTCTTTGCCTACAAAAGATTGACCATGACACAATCAATCTACATAGATTTTCGCTAATGGAGGTGGTCCAATTTTTCCATATGGGAGGCATCTTCTCTAACTTGGGGAGTCTCCTGGCTTGTTGCTCCTTAGTGGTCACCCCAACTACCATGATTTCAACAGCTTCTCATGCTTCCCTTGTAATGGCAATGCTAGTGTGGTAGACAATGGTGGTGCTAGTATGGTAAGTTATGTCTTGGCCAACCTAGATCTACTTCCTCACATCCTTCCTACATCTCTTTGTTTCTGTCGCCTTCCTCTTGCGGCTCACCCTTCCATTACCTTCTCCTTTCTTGATCCCCAACCCCCTCCCCCCTAATTTACCTCACACCACATTAGTGCCCCCAATACTATGATTCACTTCAATATTTAGTTTGTCAACTCTTTTACCTCTCACCTCTCACAATTGACCTCTCCTCTCTCTCACTTCTCGTCCCTCATGACACTGAAGGCTTAATACAACCTTGTCTCCAAGGCCAATTAGTAGGTTGTGCTTGCCCTCTTACCCCAACACGATATGTGCTTCCTTACACATGGTACCTACGCCATGAACCAATGATATGACATAGAGTGCCTTACACACATACTTCCACTTCATTCTCTCACAACCCCTCCTTCATTCCACTCGCATAGCCTAGAGATGCCTCCTATGTAGCAAGAAACACAAACTTTCTTGATAAAAAGGGACATGAGCTTCTCGAAGCCCTCTTTTTTTACTTAAACCCCTTGGTGCACCCTCCTTCCTAAGCACATTGCCCTCCCCCTAACATTGACCATTGTTCATTGTTCTCTCATAACACCTATTTTTATGATGTACCTAAGTATCCCCTAGTCCACATCTCCTACTCCCCTCTACTCACTATTTATTTTCCCCGAGAGACATCAAGAGAACAATGAATATTATGAGCAGAAGCACGGTTGCAAATGAAGAAGCTCTCCATGCATAGTTCCTCAAACATGGTATTGACTTTTTATATCATTGCATTGTTCATATGTTTAATCATGTTGTTTGTTCAATCTTTTCACCCTCTTGCTGTAACCATATCATCCACTATATTTTCAAATCAAGGCATACACCAAACCTAATAATTAAAGGACTACCATGATTGGACACACTTTCACCAAGCTCTACACAATAATGCTTCATATGTAGGTTTCTAACTAGCTAAAGAGAAGGAACCTCAAGGCCAGAGGATACGCAAGTTTTAGCAGGAGTACCAAACCATTGGACCACATATTCACTCTTTTAGCCATCGTTGAGGAGGCAAGTCATCACTTTTCAAAATCCTTTTGTTGCTTTGTAGACTTTTGAAAGCCATTTGACTTTGTTCCAACATAGACCTTCTTCCAAAGTTCATGCAACATTGGCATCTTAAAGACCCTTACCCTGATGCTAATCTCAACTTGTGATCAAAAGATTGGGTAATCTAAACATGAACGCAATTCTTGGTATCTCTCTCTCTAAAAACTCAATTGCAAAAATAGTGAACAGCATAATCTTAGAGACCCTCCTGGCTTCTATCGTGAGCCTTTATGGTTCAATCCTTAGTCATCTTTGCACGACCCATGGCCTCTCAAATTTCATCAAGGGCACCATAGGTGTCAAACAACATCGCCCTCAATCTCGAATCTCTATAGGATTTATATTGATGAGTTGTACTACTTTACAAGGAGCACATACCAGATCTTGATGGTCATATACTTCATCACATGTTGATCTTCATGCTTCTATTCCCCAACAATGCAATCCTCTTAGCCTCATCACCCAAGGGGCTTTAGACATTGATTGATGCACTCTCCAATTTGAAGGCCTATCTTCACGAGCATATCCAGGACATCGATCGGTTCTTCCTCCACCGGGGTCTAATATCCATCCTGCTCTTTGTTGATGACATGGTCCTCCTAACATCATCTCCAGAGGGGTTACAGTGATAGTTGGATGCCTTAGCTCTCTTCTACGACCTTCGACAGTTGACGATCAACCTGGGTTAAACCAAGGTTATGATCTTCGACAGGTTAAAGACGACCTTGGACCTTCATTTCTTCTTCAAACAAGACGAGATCGAGATCACCAGCAACTACACATCCCTAGGGGTGCAAATCTCAGGACCTCACTTCGGTTTGTGACCGAAGCTCCAGCCTCAGATCAACAAGGGCTACGAATCCTTGGCCCTTCTCGATAGTGCTTCCGACAACATTTTCAAAACATCTCATCCAAGATGTCCCTCGTGGACTCTCTTATCTAACCCATTGTTCTCTATGGCTCAGAGATTTGGAGAACTCCTTTACTTGAGTCTGATTTGGCCTCAGCTAGGAGAGTTCAGACCCTTCTCCTCCAGCGCATCATTAGATACAAGAAGACACTCCCTTGACACATCATCCTAGCCGAGTTTGGGGCCCGACCCTTCCGACTTGAGATAGTGTTTAGACTAGTCTCTTTTCTACATCTCATTCGAAGATTCATTGACTCGGTGAAGGGGCAAGACCGATACCCGTACTTGGCCTACTACTCTTCAGAGACCATTGCCCTCTCTATCCCTTTGGGTCGAGCTTGAGGTTGGTTCGCAGGGGTTTCGAATCTTTTAGAGTTCATGAGTTTTCAAATGGACCATCTCCCTCCGTTCAAATATTCCTTGGATGCACCTGGCCACCTCCTACCTACCAAACAAGAGTTGAACAAGATCATCAAGGCCGACCTTTATAGGAAATTTATCCAAATCACTTTGGTTAACCCTCAGGGTGGGTTACGTCGAAAGAGGACCTTCTACGTTGAGCACTTCCTGGAGCTTAGAGGCAGCCTCATTGTCCGACCACAGTATACACTCCGCCATTGTGTGCACACTCTTTGCATTCCCCTAGAAAAGTTCAAAGCGGGTTCTCATAGACTTCGACTAGAGATCAACCATCAAATTGATCACTCAGACAGGATCTGTCAGTTATGCCATCTATAGAAGGTCGAGATTGAGGAGCACTTCATCTTCTATTACCCCATCTACTAGGAGATTAGGGGGAGGTTCCATTGCCTATTCAGGGGGACTCAGACCCTCATTGGTTTCTTCAGATATTCCAACCAAAGATGGATTGGCCCTATACTTGCAAGAGACAAGCTTCGAGCCCATTTTCTTCAGTCTCCTACTAGATTAGACTCTACTCAACAGCAGATCACTTCTTTCTTCACGGTGTTAACCTCGGGAAGGGGCACTAAGAGACAAATCGATATCAACACAACTCTCGACTCTAGATCAGTGCGGACCCATGTGGCCTTCCCCTGTCCTGCAAGATTTCTGCGACATGACCAGATCAGATCCCTCCCCAAGAGACAGGCGAGATCCCCCAAGCTTCAGCGGCAAACTACCTCCTGCAAACAGCAGCATAGTGGACGATCCAAACATCCCACCAGTTCTCCCTCTGGACATCATACTATACTGAGCTTTCTTCATTCGACCTCGAATGTTAGGAGAGATGAGTTTATTCCATGACAAACCTACCTTGTTACGTTTGGTTCTTCTTATTCCTAAATCTTCTCCTCCTATACATCTCCACCCTAAAGCGGGTTTTTGGGCTTGGAGTCGAGGGTTGTTCATGCCTCAGCTTGGTTCTCACTCTCTACTCTACCTTACTCTACTTTACTTTCTACATCTTGCCTTTTATAGGAGACCTTTTGGGACTCTTGCTTTGTAATGACATCATTGTACTCGGCAATCCCTTTGACCTACTTTTATTATCATCAGTTGAACATTAATCAAATTATCTTATCTTATCAACGATTAACAATCATCCTTAGTAAAACTAAGGTCATCACCTTCAATGTGTTGAAGAGTGCTCTCTTTGACTATCACTTCCACTTCTGGGGCAGGGAGATCGAGATTACAATGGCTTAAATTTACATGGGGGTTCAATTCTAAAGGTCGTGTTTCAGCTTGAGGCATGATTTTCAACCCCAACTCTACAAGGGAAATCATTCTTTGTCATGCTTGAGATATAGTGTTTTAATCTTCACTAACAAGACATTTCATCCAACATACACCTCTTGGACACAATCAACAAACCCATCATCCTTTATGGCTAGGGGACCTAGTTTGTTAGAGTGTTGACTAAGCTAGCACTAAGAGAGTCCAAAACCTCCGACTACAACATATCCGAATAGTTCCTCCACGACATCATTCACGTGAAGTTTGGTACACATCCCTTATGCTTCAAACCTATTTTCAAATTGGTCTCGTTGTTCCACAGGATTCTAGGAAACTTAATGTCTAAACAAAAGTTATACCTCTTCCTAGCACTTTGCTCCTCAAAGGATAATACCTCTACTTCACCAAGCTTCATGGATGACAACGATGTTAGTTCTTTGAGACTTATTTGCTACTCCAGTCTATCAATGTTTCCACTCATTGCCCCCTTTAATGTATTCAATTAATGCACTTGGTCACCCCCTACCCTACAAACAAGAGTTGAACATGTTAATGAGAGAGGACAATTACAAATAGTGCATACAAGTCCCCTAAATTGCCCCTCTGAAGGACCTTGATCCTAAGATGGATTTCTATTTTGAGCAATTCATCAAGATGAGGGATGCCTTATTATGAAACTCAAGAACACCTGGAAACACTGGATGCACAGCCTTGTGATCTCCTTAGGCCAATGTAGAGCTTGTTCACATCTGCTCTAAGTTGAGATAGATCACCACATTTTAAGGTCCAAGAGGATCTATCAAGTTTGTCACCTACAAGACATCGAGTCTACTATGCCTATTGTACTATGAGATCGAGGGGAGGTTCCATTGCCTCTATAGAAAGTCACAAGGATTCCTTTACTACGTTCTTCAAGTACCCAAACCAAAGCTATTTAGCTCTATTTTCAAGGGAGGTACTAGATTTTAAGAGACAGATTTTACTAGATTCACCCAAGACAAACCCCATTAGATTGATTATTTCTTTCTTCCTCTCGATCTAGACAATAGATGACCGTAAGAGACATGTAGAACACCATCTCGCATAACTTCTAGATCAGTAAGACCCAACATCTCCTCTAAACCTACAAGCAGCAAATTGGTTGCCACTAGAGTTTCTACAAGACTTTGCTCATATGACCCAACTGTCATCTCAAATCCCATTGAGTCGACATACATCCCATCTCCATAAGAGCTTAAAGTCAAACTCCACCCTCACATAGTATTCCCATCAATGTTCCATTAAAGATTAGTTTCGACAACCTTGATTGTTAGGGGAGTTTCAACAGATGGTCAATGTTCACCTAGGATATCACACCATGGGCCCCCCTTGGTTCCTCTTTGGACCTGTGTTACCAAAAATGCCTCTAAAGGTCCCCCAAAATGTCAATCCACGTTTTAAATATTGAAACAAAGGGAAAATGCCTCTGGAACATTTCAAAGTCATTCATGTTTTTCTAAAACAGCATTTCAACCTCCAAAAAACGTCAATCCCACATTTTGAGTGCATGCTGAGGCGTTTCAAAACAAAAAATAAAAATCATGAAAAAAGGGTAAAAACCCTAAAAGCATCTAAATTAACCCTAACCTTAACCCTAAAAGGGAGCGTCAAAGCTCATAAATAATACATCGTGAGCCTTCCTTAAGCACACCAATACTCAATAATTTTGTTTTTCTTGTTAGGGAGAGAAGTTGGCAACAAACAATTCTTTGCTTGAGGTTTTAAAGTTGCATTCTAGTTCTTCGTTAATGAATATATATCAAGGTTTTAAGAATGAGGTATGATTGTAATATGTTAAATGAGATATCATCGTTAGCAACTATAGCCTACAAAGAGTCAAATACTAGTACTATGTGTAGATAAATTTGTTCTACTCAATTTTGTGGTCATAATAATATGTTGTGTTGGTAGTGATCAAAACAATCAAGGAAAATAATGATCATATCAAGATGACATGAGAAATTTTTTGGCCCAAAATGTAATGGCAGAAAATGGTCACCTTTATTGATTGTAAAAGAATCAGCATTACATGATAAAACTTGAGAATGGGCATACCATTGGATGTTCTATTGTTGTTTCATGATGTGTAAGTTATCCTTGAGAACATGCAATACCTCTTGTGTTAATTGAAATTGATCTGTAACTTCTTGAACTTTGTAACTACAAGAAAAATAGTCCTCTTTCTAGACTAAGATCACCAACGCTAAGGGATTTGATCTATTCTTATATCTAGAATCAACCTCTCAATTCCTATCTTTTGTTGGTAAGAGTACCTATAGTGTCTAATATTTGGTGGATTGATGTTGGACTTGAGATCCACATGTCTCTCAAGTGGAAATCTCATTGGTTCATTAAGTACTTTGCAACGTTGTTTAAGGACATTTTGCAACTTTGGTGTCTCACGGCTAGATTCTTTACTTACATGGATAACAGAGCACCTTGTAATAACAATACTCCCTCCCTTTTTGGTTAAATTCTCCATTTGGTGTGAGCCAATGATTTGTTAGGTCAAAAGTTGGTATTGCTTGACTACTAACTTGAAGCTAAAGAAGAGTTTGTTTAGGTTAATAGCAAAGGTGCATGATGTCTAGAGACATTACACTCCCACGACCACATCCACTCTCCCTATGGGTATTGCAAACTTCTTTGTTGCTAGCTCATAATCCCCTTGACTAACGGATATAGATAAATAGATATATGTTTGTTGTTTCGTATCTGACCTTTCTTACAATTTACCATTTACGTTTCTCCCCCCATTTCCGTACCCATTTCAATGCAACTTAGTCTCTGGATTCTCCATATCATAATGCCAAGTTTCAGATCGAACCCTTCTTAACAACTAATGGCAACAAGGGTTCTCTTCCCTCCACCCTTACTTGTATTTCCATCTATGATGCTAATGTTGATCTAGGACCTCATTATATCTAGCCCCTGCTTCTTATCTTTCTTTATTCTGACACTACTTAATCATGGTCTTTCATGTATTTCTCATGTATTTGTTAGTTTAGCATATTGTATGTTTTCGAAGTAGCCTTAGGTACTCCTAAAAGTGCTTATCATTGATTCTACTCTTTTCTTCAATCCCAATGACCTATCTTTTTGGTCATTTACTAGACATTAATATAATGATCTTATCTTATTTTATCTTCCTATGCCAACTAGAAATATTATCGTGCTTCTCAAACATACTCCCCTTGCCACATCAAGGAATTTTGGCAATTTTCAATTGGAACTCTTATTAACTATTAAAGCACAAACACAAACTTGAATGACCATTATCAAGACCAAAATTTTGAAATCGGATCCAATCCCTGAAACACAGACATGTAGAACATGATTGTGCCTCATAATTCATTAAGATAATATCATTATGTTAGTGATTGGAAAAAACTTAAAAGCTCATAAGTATATTAATAGGCTTTTGAAAAAATCTTTTAGAAGTTCTTTGAAAATTATTTATAGGACTTACACAATTATTTTGTTAATTCTTTATCAAATATATTTGATTTTGGCCATATTTATGTTTGATATGCAAAACCCACATTTATATCTCCTAAATGACACAAGATCAGTGATATTTCCACTCTTATAATTGGGGAAAAATCCACAATTCCAAGCAAACACTAGTGTGCGATGAATTACTACTTAAGCGAGGTAGAAACACTAGTCAAGCTACCCCAATCTGATGCATGGTACTTTTCTGTGACCAAAAAAAATTAAAATTGGCTACTGTTGAGGGATTTGAATAGTGTAACGGAGGAAAAGGAAAATGGGCAAGCATGCATGTGGACTGGATAACTTTTAAATATACACTAGTACAACCTGAGTGGGCCTAATGGTTAAGAACATGTGTTTCCTCCTAAGAGGTCACAAGTTCAAATCCAGAGGGGGGTAGGGTATGTATACCTCCGTAGACTTTACCAATCAAATCGTTGGGAGGAGGGGGTCCCTTGTCCCACAAACAAGGGGGTCTCATACACCAATTTGGTGTCTAGCTTGGTCATGACCTTAAAATTAAATTATTATTATTATTACAAACAATGGCCAATAAAAAACATGATCCCAGTTAAACAATGTTATTCTAAAAATAGTATATCGTGAATACTTTAAGCTTTTGGGTTATTATATTTTAATTTTTAAAACCCACCATTTTTAAGTTTTGGGCTAAACATGTAGAAATATGAATTTTATAGCTATTAAAACTTGTGTGTGGCACTTTTTCCTGGGTATAAATATAAACCAGATATAACATTTTTCAATCAATTCCAAGCAAAAGGCTCAAAAAACAACCATTTATATAAAAATTTAAAAACCTAGTACATCACATCTACATTATCTCAATTGTAAACTTTCTTAAAAGCAGATAAATAAGCTCTCTATAAGAGATGTGAAAGAATGGAAATACAATCCTCAAAAGACAAATAACCCATTGTTTGCAAACTTGTAACCCTATACAAGTGGTCATGCAATATTTTCATGTATAATGATAATAAGATTTTGAAACTACTCTCCCTTCTGCAAATTTTCCTCCCATTAGATACACAACACTAGATTAATTAGGACACAATGGTATCAATGATCTCTTTCCCATAATAAATTAAAAATACTTTGTGAATAGCTCTAAAGACATTCTTTAGCATCCAATTGTAAAAGTCAACTAAAACATAATGTTGTAAGCACCCCCCTCCCTTTGCACATCCACTCCCAAAGCACGCACTAACGAGAGCAACTAGGAAGCATTTTAGGGAATACGCTCCCACCCCTAAATGCAATACTCTCGAGATTATTTGGAAATTTATTTAATTTTCAACATTAAATTATTAAAAGTTTATGTTGATAACTACCTTATACCTTATATTTCTTATATTTTACCTTGTTACTTATATCTTGCTCGTTAAGTTGTTAACATTAAAAGTTTAAAGTGTGAACCCCAGTTTAGATGTTTGGTAATGGATTCAAACCAATAGGACCTAACATGGAGAAAGTAGTCATCCAATTGTACAAGTAGACTACTACTCAATCTTGCAGGAATCCCCCCCGCACCCACTCCAAAGGACACTCTAGAAGCCAGCAAGTGGAAATCACTTCAAGGATTGTGCCCCTGCCCCTGAATAGCACATTTCTTGATGGATTTGGAATTTTATTTACTATTAACATTAAATTCTTAAAAGTTAATATTGATAATTACCATATAGCTTATATTTTACTGTGTAACCTATATAATTTATTGTGCCACGAGGTGCTTTCTACATACCAATATGGTGTAATTCCTTCCATGCTCAACATGGAGTTGACACGTGGCATTTCAGAATAAATATTAATAACAAAAAGATATTTCAATGTCAACCTCAATGCTATTGGGAACGGAGAGCGAGAAGCAAGAGCAGGAGCTGAAAGCACAATTTTCAAAAAGCTTTCGAGAGCAAAGCGTTTCGGGATAATTTTTTATATAATATATAGTTTAATATATTTTGATGCATATATATTCAAAAAAAAACATGCAAAATGTTGGATCAACTACAGAAAACATGAAAACATAGATTTAACTAATAGATTAATGATGATCATCAAAGAATCTACCATTTAGTACACATATAACATCAATCATCTAGTAGTTATAACTTATAACATTGTCATCAAATGATTAATCATCAACCACAACGTCAACCTTCAATTTTCAACATATAAAATTTGTCACCAACAAATTGTAGCAAATAACATCAACCATGAAATGAAACAAAGCATGATATTCATTATCAAAGAGTTGTAAGATTTAGTCAATAGTTTAAAGGTAGGTTCAAAGTTAAAACTTAAACTGTCATATAATGTTTACAAAATAAGCCACAATAATGAGAAAGTACTAAGCCCTAGAGACTACTTCTACATAGGATAAAGAAAAAGACATCTAGTATCTACTAAGCTTTCCTCTTGCCGCAAGAAGCTTCTAGTTTTCCCATGATCTATGAAGAAGAGGAGCAGGAGTAGGTGGAAGTGTTAGTGGAACACTACCAGTAGCCACATGGGCCCCACGTGACATTGGATGTTGTGAAGCTAAAGGCAAAACTCCTACATCTAGAAACCTGCTAGTGGATGGGGGTAGCATGTCTGCTCCATGAATATGATCACCCAAAAATTTGGCTTCCAAGTGCTCTAAATTATGGCTCCATCCTCTAAATTAGCCTCCTCTTGATTGTTGTCCCAAGTCACATACGTTCTATCCTTCTTCACTTCATCACAATAATGGAACAACTACCTCAAGTTGTAGTGCACGTAAACCAAGCTTTCTACCCAGTCTACATTCAAGTCGTTTCTCCACGTTGTGGATGAAGCTATAGGTGCTCCAACACCTCTCTGCAAAAGAATGTTAACAACCTGCAAAAGCACCCACACCACCAATTTATGTTTGGATTCAACCTATCTCGATCTTCAATTGCATGCAAGTTAGCAAAGACTCTATGTTCCAAAATGTACTTGCTCAATTGGCTTTGTACTTGGGCACACTCCTCTTCATCAGGGACCAACTTGTCTAATGCAAGCATATATCCATCTTGTACCTCTGGATCTGTGTGGTTTTCTCCTAACCCCTAGATGTTGGTTGGGCCAACCAATATAGAGAATAAGATATGGGTGTAAGGACATACACTAGGGCATGAAGTGGAACATTCAAATTGTCCCACCTTTGGACCACATGTTTATGGATAGTACCATACAAGATTGCATCTCTCGGCTCAACAATGTCTAGGCTCATACACCTCCCCAATCATCAATTGATATGTATTTGCAAAGTGAATCATAATAATAAATGGGCTTGGTGAACTGCAGAACATACTTAACGAGTTGCCAAAACTAACCATCAAGCATTGTGCCCTCCACCTCTTGAAATTCATGTCTATCAGATGTGAATGTAGCCATGTCTTTCAAATCCTACCACAAATCACTTGAGACCATACTAGCCAATGCCCCTCTTACCTTCAAAAGGCACCTTAAGGTGACGTTATAGCTAGCAAATCTTGTCTTTGCAATCTTTACTAGCTCCAACTTACAATGATTGCAGAAAATGTGGTGGGCCATGCTATGATGGGTAATAAATCTTATCATTTTCTCCCCTCTCTTGTACAATACACCAATCCTTTTATAATCATGATCCTTCATCTTAACCAAAAATATGAGATTCAACGTGTGACCCAAACACCTTGTAAGGCATCAAGAGGTTCAACGTGTGACCCAAATACCTTGACCAAAATATGTTAGGGTACTAATCCTCAATGATTGCTTCTATTGCCTTACAATTAGCAACACTATCAATGATGACTTGAATGACATTGTATAGCCCAATCTCCTGAATGGTTTTAATTAAGGCTTTTGCAATAATAATACTAGCCTTGTAATGATTTGAGTAGTCATGGGCTCAAAGAAAGAATGTGCCACTAGTAAACACACCAAGAATATTTATCAATGCCATGCCTTTAACATTTTCCCAACCATCAGATACAATTGATACCTCATATTGGTTCAAATCATTTGTAAATTTTCCCAAAGCACTATAGATTTTGGCTCTTTCCCTGTCAAATCCCATGGTTCTAGCTTTGTCATATGCAAGGCTCATGTATCCTTTAGGGGCACCATTGATGGCTTGTACCATTTCATGCCAATAGGTTGAGCAAAGAAAATCGAATGGCACACCACATGCATAGAGAAACCTGAAAATTTTTGCATCTATGTCATACCTACAACCTTGGTCAAGGAAATTTGAAATTGCTCGACACCATGAATGCACAAGTGAGAATCCACTAACATTCTTTAGCATCATTCCTTTCCATTTCTTCCTCCTCTCCATGGATGTGTTGTCTACTTCTAGTTCTTCATCATCGTCATTAGTATTTCGACGTCCTCCCAACACCACCATCATAATAAAAAATGGAACCAAAAGGATATACTACATTGACATACCCATCATGCTTGTTGAATCTTGAGAATAACTTGTTGCTTGCAATAGCATGATGGAGAAGGAGAAATGGGAAAGTGTAGGAGAAGAGAACATTCAAGCATTCAACATAGCAAACATACTAGTTTACAACATATGGAAAAAAAAATTAAAAACAAACAAGAGCGGGCTTTAGAGCCTACCTCTTCATCTCTCCAATGGTAGTTGAAAGTAAATCCTCCTTCAACTTTCCTTCTCTCCCTTACACGTCTTCATTTAACTCATATTTTTAGAGGAGCATGTAGTCACGTGTATTCATGCCAGTGTGAGAGCCTCAAAGGAAGGTGACATCATCTGACCTAGACTCCTCCTCGACCAACTCGGCTCCACCCCGTGACCAGCTCGGCTCGGCTCTCCTCATCCTAACCAATTACTTTCTCTACTCGTGACTCCCTACTCCTCTCCACCAACTCTACCCTCGACCGACTAGCCATCGCAACATGCCCATCACTGCTCCATCACATGACCAAGAAACCCTCATGCTCCTTATGACATAGCCTTGCTCCCATCCGTGAGCAGACTCGACCTTGCTCGACTCATGCCCTATCTACAACCCTGCTCCCGTCCGCGAGCAGACTAGGCCCTACTCGACTCCTACCCAGTGCGCGACCTTGCTATCTTACTCATACTCTCTCATTCGTTAGATTGTCTGCGACCTTTCTCCCGCCCGCGAGCAAACTCGACCCTGCTCGATTCCTACCTGTACACGTCCTTGCTCTCCAGCTCACGTCAACCCCGACTCGACCCCGCTTTCTTTTGGCTCTAGATAACAGTTGGTCTCATTTGTCAATTCAAGTCCATAAATTTTTGGTCGGCCCTAAGCAATAATTTCGAGTCGTTTTTAGCCTAGGGTTTTTGTAGGGTCGTGGGATTACAACTCGAACCTGCACCTTGTGGTTGGGTTTGGCTTTAATTCCGAAGCAATTTTAAGATACAATTCAGTTCAAGGGTTTTGAAAGTTAGTAAGTCTTCATATGCTTGCAATCGACCCAATGCCTCCAAGCGACTCATCAATCCAACCAATTATAATGCCCCCCATAAAAAGTATTTGGCCCTCCCCTCGACTAATGGGTGCATATTCATCTACATCTGGTTTAAAGGGAGATACACAACGTTCTGGAGAGGAGTACAACAACGGGATCATTCAAGATCTAATTATGATACTAGAGCACATGGAATCATCAAACCTGGCATTACGAACAAAGGTCGAGGACCTGACAAACAGAGTCGCCAAAATTGAAGAGGAGAACATATCATTGAAGAAGCAATTAAATGGCAAGGAGCAAGAGGCCCTACACCACCCCCCTAGCAATCCTTACAGATTGTTGACCTTTAAAACAAGCAAGAGGAGATCAGGTCTCAGCAGGCCACCTTCAAACAAAAACAGAAACACACATTAACTCATGGGCATGGGTCGTTAGAGGCTGGGAGAAATCCCCTCCCCCCTCTATCAGCAGTAGAGGAGGTAGTACAAGCTAAACTCATGGAGGAACGGACCGGACGAGCAAAAGAACTAAATCTCAAAGTGAGAGAGCTCCCTCTACCTCTTCCATCCTAGAACCCATGGTGATTGGAACCTCATTTCTTAAGGATACTCTGAATCTTCAGGATGTGACCCTCGATAGATCGTGGGTTGGGTTCGATGCCAATCTCTTTCTCTAATTCAGCTCTATAATTATCGACTTCGGGTTCTCAGAGCCAAGCGAAAGTTGTTTTCGCTTCCCAATAAGATTTTCCTCAACGTGTCCCCGAGGTGTAGAGTGATCGGTGATGGAGTGTGTTGTTAAGGTACTCTGTAATGTTAAGTCATCGATTCAAATCCTCTGGGGACACCATAAAATCCATCCATGTTAAAGGTTGGTTGTTGAATTTTCACTATGTTAGTCTCAAGCATGAGGTTTATTTCATTTAGCACGTACTTGAACCATAAACAAATGCAGCTACACCATAGACAAGTGTTGCAATAACCAAGATCACAAGAAGAATTACCATGCACAAGAACACAAGAAATATCTCGGGAAACCCTTCTACTCAAGGGAAGAAAACCCAGCAATCATTTGCTATATTCTCAAGAGACGATCCCCTAACCATAAACCCTAATGCACACAAGAGGGTGCTTCTACAACCTTGAAACTAGCGCACTTCAGCCTTAAAGGTAGGTCTGAAATTTCCAAATGACAAGTGAAGTGTGTGTTTTCTCAATGGGGAAATCACCTTTATTTATACAAGACCAGACACAGCAACAAGTGTGTCTATTGGCCCAATAGGGCCGACCTCAATAACTCAAAAATATAATTAATTATTACAATAAACCTTAATTATCNTTCACATATGGTGGGGCCGACTTGTACCCTTTACATCATAATTAGGGTTACAAGTAAATCTTACACTTAGACAATATAGCAAGGGATCCACACGTCCACTAGTGTTCAGCCACTAGGGACACGTCCACCTGTGCTCAGCCACAGGGATGTCATACTCAACAGATCTCTATCTCAACTGAGTCCACAAGAGAATCATTTGGAGTACCATCTCAAGCTTGACTCAACTGAGTCCACAAAAGTACAAAGGCAGGAAACCACATCGACTCAACTCTCACACAAAGGAGAACGATACACCCATCACATGGGCACACCCAACACTGGGGCACGACTCAACTCGGTCCAGAGGAGAACGATACACCCCATCACATGGGCACACCCAACACCGGGTTCTCTCACAAGTCGACTCAACTCAATCAGAGGAGAACGTATCTTGGAGAATGTCACACGACGCTGCAATCATCAACATTGGTGCGACCCAGGCCGGGTGCGATCCCCGGGTGATCTTGACGACTTAGATGCCCCTGGGTTTTGGTTTCTTAGCCAACAGTTACAAATGCTTGCCCAACAGGTTACGGGCACATTTCTAACAAACAAACAAACAAAATCTTCCTCAATGAAGATTTGACCAAATCACAGGCTGCTGAGCTCAAACGCTCCAAAGGTAGGTTACAGTTGTATGCCAGGCAGGGAAATGGGCCGTCATTAGGAACCTCAGAGCAGTCATCACAGATTCCTTTCCACCTAGGTGGGTACCTCGATCTAGGGCTTCCAAATGACGGACCTGCTAGGAGAGACGACAGGGCACATGCATATCCATCAATTTTTGGAATGGAAACGGGTCTTACTAGTCATCACCAAGTCTATTGTATGATGCTATTGGGTCATTGGACATCCTATTCATTACTGAGACGCATAAGAGCCTTGTTCAGCCTCTCCCAGACATTACAGGATACCATCAGTTTTCAGCATACATACAAGAGACGAGGAGTTCAGGGGGTATCAAAGGTTTAGGTGGAGTTGCTTGCTTCTTTATAGAATCCCTCCAGAACCTCCAGAGCAGGGTCTCTTTGGTTGCCAAGATGAGTTTGCTAGGCTCTTGTGGGTTCGAATTCCTGGTGTTTCCCCTCTCCCACGGGACATCTATAATGCAAATTTGTTATTTTCCTCTGGCATCTTCATCATATGCCATTCATAATGGGCCTAACGAGGACCCCTTTATTAATTTATATGCTAGTATCACACAGCACACAGCGGTTGGGGAGGTGATTCTCCTAGGTGACTTCAACTCCTACACCAGAGCCCTCAAGATTCCTCTCCACGACCGATCAGATGACATGTTATACATACAGGAGATCAATCCAAAACCAGTGGGGCTCATTGGAAGTTTGACGATGCAATCAGGCCTCTCACAGCTCATGGTCAACACCTTTTACATTTAGGGGAATCTCAAGAGTTGTTGATTCTGAACAAATTCCCTGGTTTCCTAAACTCTCGCTTCTTCAAGTGTTGGCCCCATGGAGGGGGTGCGAGTGTTATTGATTACGTCCTATCTAGCCATAGCTTACTCCCCTTTATCCATCACTTCTATGTTTCCCCCATGCCCCTCATAGACCATGCTCTTCTTTCCTTTTCTCTCCGAGAAGACACCCCTCCTCCCCCGACATCCCCCAGGGCCCACCCTGCACTATCTTCTGCTTCAACAAGGGGGACCCGGACGCCTTTTCTACCCACCTCCAACGAATGCTCCCATCCTTACTTGATTATGTCTCTACCAAGTATGATTACCTCTCATCCACCATTTGGGATGCAGCCCTCAAATCCTACCCTCACTCCACCCGATCCACTTCCACCTCCCCAAAACACAACTCTTTCCCTATGAAATGATGGTATGACAAGGAAAGCAAAGTCCTTCACCACAAACTTAGACATGCACTCACCCATGCTCACCCCTCCTACCCCAGCCTCAAAGTTTTGTATCGTCATCTCCCTCCGCCACAAGAAACGTCTCTTTGTCTCTCAAAGGAGATATGACTTATCCATTTCCCTTACTCCCCTAAAAACTTATGGTGTACCATCCTCTGTCGTCGCTCCCCCCTCTCATCTGATCTAGACCTTAGCTCCATGTTTTCCCACATATCCACTGTCTATGATATCCCTGGACAAGCCCCGATTCAAGTTACCTCTCCACCCCCCTCATGCTTCTTATTTTCAAACAAGGACATCAGTGAGGTTGTTTGGGTGATGAATAGCAGCAAAGCAGCAGATGAGGAAGGTTTTTAAGTAGAGTTCTTTAAGCACGACCTTCGAGCTTTGGTTTCTTACATGGTTGATCTCTTCAACCATGTGGTTTGAACTTTATACATGTTTTCATTTGGCTTGGTCGCATCACATCATTCACTTGATACACAAATCAAACCCCAGCTTAGATCCCAATAATTACAGGATGATCATGGTGGGTCATACACTCTCGAAGCTCTATGCTACAACTCTTCATAGGAAGCTATCTAGTGAGATTGAGCATAGACACCTCAGAGCTAAGGAACAAGCAGGTTTCCAACCCACTCATCAGACCATCAATCACACCTTCACCTTTGGGCCATCATTGAAGAGGCACGACATCGATCTTCGAAAGTCTACTACTGCTTTGTAGATTTCTGGAAGGTTTTTGACTCCAACCCAAGAGAAGCCCTGTTCCAAAGACTCAAAGACATTGACATCTCTCATACCTTATCGATTGCCATCATGTGCCTATACGAGTCGGTCCTTGGTCATCTCCACACAGTTCACGGGATGTCAGATTCATCGGGAGTGAGTACCATCGGAGTTAAACAGGGTTGCCCCCTACTCCACACATTGTTTGGGATCTATATTATTGAGCTAGAGGCCTTTCTTCACGAGCATATCCAGGACGGTGACGGGTATCTCCTCCACCAGGTTCTGATATCCATCTTTCTTTTTGTCGATGATGTGGTTCTCCTAGCCTCATCTCCAAAGGGATTACAGAGACGATTGGATGCACTAGCCTTCTTCTACGATCTTTAGCAATTGACGGTCAACCTGGGTAAAACTAAGGTTATGATCTTCAATGGGTTGAAGAAGTTCGTAGACCTTCATTTCTTCTTCAAGGGGGAGGAGATTGAGATCACCAGTGCCTACACATAATTGGGAGTACGATTTTGAGGACCACGTTTCAATTTGCAACCGGCCCTCCAGCCTCGGATTGTCAAGGGTTATGGGGTTTTATCCCTTCTCGAGAAACAGTGTTTCCGCCACCATTTTCAAGATATCTCATCCAAGATGTCTCTTGTGGACTCCCTTATCCGACCCATTGTTCTATATGGCTCGGAGATTTGGGGGCCTTCCTTACTGGAGTCTAATTGGGCCTCAGTTGAGAGAGTCCAGACCCTTCTCCTCTGACGCATCATTAGATGCAAGCAAACAATCCCTCATCATGTCATCCTAGTAAAGTTTGGGGCTCGGCCCTTCCAACTCAAGACAGTGTTCGGATTGGTCTCTTTTCTACATCACATATGAGGCTTATCCAACTCGGCGACAAGGCGATACCAGAACCCGTACTTGGCTTACTGCTCTTCTGAGACCATTGCCCTCTCTATCCCATTGGGTCAGGCCCAAGGTTGGTTTGCAAGGGTTTCAGATCTTTTACGATCAGTGGACATTCAGATGGATCACCTCCCTCTGTTTCAGTATTCCTTGGATGTATCTGACCATCTCCTACCGACCAAACAATTGTTGAAAAAGATCATCAAAGATGACATTTATAGGCAGTTTATCCACATCACTTAAGTTAACCCCTCTGGCGGGTTACACCCAAAGATGGCCTTTTACGTTGAACATTTCTTGGAGCTTAGGGATGGGTTTATTGTTTGACCACAGTACACATTATAACACTAGGTACATGCTCTTCACATTCCTCTAAGCCAGTTCAGAGTAGGCTCTCATAGACTTCAAGTAGAGACAAACCACTAGATTGACCGATCAGACAGGATCTGTCAGTTATGCCAACTACAGGAGGTTGAGACTAAGGAGCACTTCATCTTCTAATGCCCCGTTTATTATAAGATCAAGGGGCGGTTTCATTACTTATTCAAGAGGACTCAAACCCTCATGTGCTTGTTCAGGTATCTGAATCAGCAATGTTTAGCCTTATACATACAGGAGACCCTCAGGCTCTGAGACCATACTCTCCATCCCCTATGAGACCGGACCCCATTCAGTGGATCACTTCCTCCTTCCCGGTGCTACCCTCAAGAAGGAGCACTAAGCGACAGACCGACACCAACATATCCCCAGACACCAGATCAGTGCAAACCAGTGGGACATTCCCTCGTCCCACGAGATTTCAACGACATGAAAATACTGGATCCCCTCCCAGGAGATGAACGAGATCCCCCAAACTTCGTCGTGGTGCACTACCTATACCAGCCAGCAGCGCAAAAAACGATCCAGGCACCCCACCAGATCCCCCTCGAGACACCAGACTATACTCAACTTTCTTCATTTGACCGCGAATGGTAGAAGATATGGATCTATTCCATGACAAGTCTACTTCCTTTCTTCTAGTTCCTCTTGTCCTCAAGTCTTCTCCTACGATGCACCCTATCATCCGAGCAGGTATCTAAGCTCGGGGCCGATGGTTTTCATGCCTCGGGGTAGATCTCACTTTCAACTACTCTACCTCATTGCACTTTACTTCCTGCCTCTCACCTTTTATAGGAGACCTTTTGGTACTACTGCATTGTGACATCATTTTACTCAGCAATCCCTTTGACCTACTTTTGTGGTCACTAGTCGGACATTAATAATAATTATCTTATCTTATCTTATGGCAGCCTTCAATCTCCCTTCCATGATCTCACAAATGGTAGCCTTCAATCTTCCTTCCAAGCTCTCACAAATATGTTCCTCAACAACTATTAAACAACCCACTCAAAATCCTAGCAAAGGAGTGAAATGAGAAATAGAATGAAAGCAAATGGAGTGAGTGTTTTAATCCACCAAGGAACCCTAGCCATGCCTAAAGCAAGCTTTTGGAACCTTGTCTTGGTTCCCACAAGCAAAAAAAATTTGCCAAGTTCGCCTCATCGTGTGGGAGCACTAAGGGAGCGATTTTTAAACTCTCGAATGCGTCCTAGGAGCGCTCCTTGAAAGGGGCACAGAGCGTGTTTTTTTCGAAAGAGTACACTCCCTATAGAAGCTTCCTAAACACACCTTCTAGGAGCATGCTTTGGGAGCGAAGCGCTTGAGGGGGGGCACTATCTCGCAACATAGGTCCACCTTAAGTAAAATATTTCGATATCGACTTTATATATATAAACTAATTAAAGTAAAAAAATCTTATGGTTAAAACATTTATATGGTGTGTTGATCAATATGAGGGAGATTTGTAATTCCTTCTGAGCTCAACATGGAGTTGACATGTGGCATCTAATATATATATATATATATATATATAACAAAAAATATTTCATCGAAGGTACGAATATTAGTATGCTAAAGGTGTGGGTGAATTACATTACATATTGATATCAAACAACATGGAATAAAAAGCGAATAGAAATATGAGAAATGTGATGCCAAAAGTTAAAACAACAAAGATAATAAAATGGATGTGATTAGAATGGGAATAGATTACAAAAATAAAATGTCGATATAATGAATGACAATATAATTTGTTAAAGGCAACTATATGATGAACACATATTATCAAAGGAAATTATATAATGAGAGATATTATCAAACTCAATTCTAATTTTCTAAGCAGTTGCATAGCGTAAATCCATCTTAACTCTGGATCTATCATGCATCAAGAGGGATCAAATCCCTCGAAGTGCAAACCTTTCCTTAAGTTTTTTCAATATAAAAAAGGTATTCGCCTCAAGGGACTTTATCCCTCTCAACGCATGATAGATCCGGAATTAAGATGGATCTACGTATTTAGTTTCATTAACTTAAATTTGTAATGTTAAAAGTGGGACCACCATTTCAAGATGTTTGATGATGGACTCAAAGCCATAGGACCTTATGTGGAGAAAGTAGAAATTGAAGTGTTTTCCAATTTTCAGTAGTTTTTCAACATTTTAGCATTTTGTGAAACAAGGCAATGTAAACATTTCTCTCCTACACAGCTAAGTTGGGAAAAGTAGGATTATGAGATTGAAACTTAGGATTTGAACTGTTGTAAAGATAAATCAAAAAATGCCTAGGGAACATGTGCTCATAATGAGCTTAGCTACTTCATCAATACACGGGGTTCAACTTGCCAAGTGCATTGTCTCAGTTGGCTACTCAACAATGTACCTTGAATGGCTCAATATAAAACAATATGCCTTTGAAACAAATTGAACTAAAGAGGTGAAACTTAGTGAGCAATATTACTTAAGTATCCTTTTAAAATAATTTTCTTCTGAAATTTCCACAAGTAGGACATCCACAATCGTGTGGGGGGCATGTAGCTTGTGGTGAGACTCGTGCCAGTGTCCATCAAGATGCACCTAATATTAGATCAGGGGAACTTAGAGCAGAAGTTGCATGTGGTAAGAAGACAGCCAAATACATAGTAGAATTAGAATAATGATTTGCTTCTCTTTTTTACATCTCTGAACTTGCTATAGACTTTACTACTTTACCTCACTTCAGTATTTTCAATGTCTAATATCTATTTTATAAATTGGGCACATGGTCTATTTTGTAAACTTTATATGACAGTTAACAGCATATTATAACTCTTTGGTCATGATGTTGGATGCCCTATTTCACTTCATGGTTGATGTTATCTGTTACATGTTGATGACAAAATGCTCATAGTGATCTAATGAAACTCAATATTGTGGTTGACATTACAACTAGATGGCTTATCAATGTTATCTATGTACGAAGTTATTTCTCTAACAATTAATCTACTATGGCTTACATTTCTAGCTTCTTAACTATGTAGTATGTAGTATCTGTCTATCGTCTACAAGTAGTAGAAAATCTACGTTTTCATATTTTCTGCAACTAATTTAGCATTATGCATGTTTTTATGGAATAAAAATGGATTAAATATATATCGTATAAAAAATGCTCCCGAGAGCGAAACCTCTGTGGGCATTTTGGGAATTGGTGCCCCCTTGCTCTCTGGGATTTTGGGGAATTGGTGCTCTACTGCTCCCACTCCCTGCTTCCAACATCACTATTACAACAATAGGAAGAGTATCTTCGTTTAACTCTTTTCTGTATCTATTGTAAGTCCAGTGCATATTGGAAGTAATATAAGGTGTATTTTCAGAAAGAAATAAACAACTATAACTCATACAAAGAGGATCTTCGCATTAACTATCATGTCTGTCTATTGCATCTCCGGTGTATATTTGAAGTTGTATAAGTTGCATTTTCGAAATAAATAGACGACGGTAGTCTTAGTGATCTGGATTCTGAACAAGCATCAATAAAATCTATGAACTATTCTGTACAGAACAGCTTGTACTGCTGCAAGGGGGCGATGTTTGAACTAAACACCCTAGGATCTTGGTGAGTCAATTTAATGTATTTCAAGTAGAACCTGCACAGTTGAGCACCTTTTATCTACAACTGGACTCGAGCAAATGACCTCTTGGGCAATCATAGCAGATGATAGTTCACATTATAACACTTAACAGCAAGCCAATCAACGAGATTAGTTGCAGAAACCAAATGCATCTATCTTTGAACAATGTATAAAAAGTTGGGAAAAAAATAAAAAGAAAAATGACAAGCTTTTGTCTCTTTCTTACATAAAATCTTTATAAAAAAGATGGTATCACCAATATGGCACAGTGATTAAGAAACCTGATCACATCATGCAGGAATCTGCTTAGCAAGTAATTTGGAAGAACAATAGGCAGTTCTTATCGGTCTTTTTCAGAACAACAATGCAAACTACGCAAGTTATTTTTTTGAACATTATAATACACCCCATATAGTTAGTTATATGGATATGTAACTAGAAGCTATCATTGGAAAGCTTCATATATATTTTAGATACTTCTGACTTGGACTTTAGTAGAAGAATACGAACTATAACTTGTAAGGAAATACAAAAAAACAAGCTGCATATAAAAAAAAATTAATGAAAGATACACACCCGGAACTTTTAGATTTGAGACCCAATTTCCTGCACATTTCATGTGCAACTGCTCTATCATGATTGCTCAAGTCGGCTTCGAAGGTAAGCACTGCAGAATAACAAGATAAATGTTAGTAAATAGTAACTTGATGCATTTTATCATCATGAAGATTTTCCATATACACATTTCCTTACCTCCAGATAGAAGCCAGGCCAACATAAATCACAAGTATAAGAAAACCAGCGTCCTTAGACAGATGGCTTGGCTATCACTATATTTCAAATCAAATTTGTGATCCCTGATGATGATGATGACTTACTAATGGCGAAGCAATAGAAAGCTTCAGCAATCTCCTAATGAAACATGACATGTGCAATAAGACATTCCAAGGATACAAACCACAGATTTAACATCAATTTAGAGTAAGAAAATGTAGACTTGTACTTTCTTCAAGATTGATGAAGCATCATATTATCTTACTGTAGATGTGTTTAAACTTTACTGCTTAGTGTTAAAAATCATTTATTATATTGTATGAAATTCGATGGCATTCCAGCTTTGTAATGCAAGACCTTGCTCTAAACTCCTAGAGCCAAGTTAGTGCTCTTTAAGAAAGGCACACTACCCACAAAGGTAGGCAACTGTGCCAAACAGCAATTGCAGTTACTAAAACATAAATGCTAAGACCTAGCAGTGACCCAAACGACCCTCCATTGGTATTATTGGCATATTTTAATACAAGATCTTTACTTGTCCCGAAGATAGGCACACAGCCCATAGGCCAGCATTGCAGTCACAAGAGAGGAATTGAGTCACAAGAGAGGAATTAAATCCACAAGAGAGAAATTGAATCTGCACAGCACGTCATGTTTCATGTATGCTGGATTGGAGAAAATTGACATGTGGAGCATATCCGGCTACATTGATCTGTTGTCTACAGTTAAGAAGAAAAAAGTAGCAACCCATATGGTCAGAGGAAAGCAATGCTGTTATGGAGTGAAATTTTCTGGCCTGTACAATCCCCTGAGGTCAGAATGTGTTATTTATTTGATCATGTGAGATATCTCTTGATTTCATTTGTAAAGTCAATCTTCTTTTGATAGGACATTTCCTTCAAACTGGGCACATTGGTGGGCATGAATGTTAATTGGAGCCATGTTCCAAACCTAGGGAGTAGCTCAAGAATTATGTTGAAACCTTGGAAGCTTGAATTTGGAGTTGTAGTGCAAAGCTAGGTTACCAGGTGCATGTACATGTTCAAATTTGGTGAATGTTAAAGATATAAGAAAAGAAAAGAGAACCCAAAAAATTGCC
The DNA here is from genome assembly GCA_009831015.1 of Picea engelmannii. Taxonomy (NCBI): domain Eukaryota; kingdom Viridiplantae; phylum Streptophyta; class Pinopsida; order Pinales; family Pinaceae; genus Picea; species Picea engelmannii. The sequence continues at coordinate 457,069 of ML792111.1, read as the reverse complement.
AATGCAAAAGAAAATGATAAAATTCACCATTAAATTCAGCAGAGAGAACTGAAAGAATTCAGTTCTAACTTCATACTTCAAACAAAAGACAAATAGATATATTTTTCCATAAATTCAAATTTGATCCAAAAAAATGTCAAGACAAACAATATGTCAAAACAACCTATATTGCTAAAAACTATATTAATGTGTGTGTATTTAAATTTAATAAAAATATACAAATCTCCAGGAATTTTTCATGATATTCAACTAAATAGAACTAACCAATTCAATTCCATTTAAGGAAATTATAAACGCCAAATTTAATTGCCAGTACTGGAGATAAAACAAGGTTCATTATTCGAAACTAATCACCAAATGCAATGGCTCAGGTGCAAAATTCTCAAAATGATCATATCTGACTTCTATCTATTGCAAAATCATTTTAATTTGAATATATATATATATATATATATGTAGGGTTCCCATGGGAATATTTGTAGGGAGTGATGTTACTTTGACTCAACCGGGCAGTATATATATATATGTACATATATGTAGGGTTCCCATGGGAATATTTGTAGGGAGTGATGTTACTTTGACTCAACCGGGCAGTACATTCAAATTAAAATGATTTTGCAATAGATAGAAGTCAGATATGATCACTTATACATATGTATATACATATATATGTGTGTGTACRTATTATTTAATGGCGCAGTTTGACAAGAGTATAATTTCATTTGTTTAGGATCTTGAACAGAAAYGTATAATTTCCAGAAAACTAAAGTGTGGCATTTCTACTAAAAAGAATGTATGAATACAATACCTCTGCATAACTTATCATGTAAATGCTGAAGGGAAAGTAACATTAATGTATAGCTCAACTACAAATGAAAGCAAAAKAAATAAAGGAGTGTGTTGGAATAAACTCTATAGTAGAATAAATAATATTTAATAAAACCATTATTGTATATAACTGTCTARTATATTTAGTTATGGTATAACTACACATATATTACTTAAGCTTTAGGGGGTTTACATAGTGCAACATATGAGATATCATTTTGGGGATTACATGTATAGAGTAAGTCATTAATGCATGACCCATGTCCCATGAGAACTAATCAAAATGATCAACTTCTCATGATTTTGAATAGTCTATGCACAACGGGTGATGCTCATAGGGGTGAAGAAGTGGAATTGAGACTAGTAAAATGAATTTCATAGCGTCAATAATCACCTCTGAGACTTGCACCTGATAGACTTATTTGTCGAGATGTGGTCTAGCGGCAACTTGGAGTAGTTGTTGTGACAATGACCTAGGTTCAAATCATGTCGAGCATGCTTCCTCTTGCATGGGATAAAATAAATTTGGCAATTGGTATTGATGTAGACTTCAGACAATTTGGAGAAAATAAACCTTCCATTCTTCACTTAAACGCGAGAGGGTCGAACTCATTGTTATCGAGTTTACCATCCCTCAAAAAGACAGAAATGACAACTTCCCATTGGTACACACACACATACATACATACATACACACACACACACATACATACACACACACACACCCACACACACACACACAAACACACATATATATATATGCATGTGTGTGTATGTGTGCGTGTCTCGTCTACTATAGGTCTATGTTAATCGGGTCTAGCTCAGGTGGTTAGGAGGAATGATTGCTATCCTCCCCACCTAAGTTCAATTCTCGTAAGTGACATGTTGAGCTCTTAACGAGTATATTGTTGTAATGGCCTCGATCCCTATGTTGACAAAACCTTGAGTTTCTGCCAAATCGAGTTTACCCTGGGTACCATCCTCGGAATGAGGGGAAGTGCCCTACGAGTTTTCCCAAAATATGTATTTCCTTTAAAAAAAATCATTAATTGGGTCTAGCTTCCAAGGTTGAGAGGAAGAATTGTTATCCTCCCCACTCGGGTTCAAATCCCACTAATGAGATGTTTTCTCTTAGTAAGCCAATTGTGGTTGAGGCTCTTTATGAAACATGAGGAATAACTGACCCTTGCCTACACACTAGAGGGTGGGGTGTCACTACAAGTAAGAACCCCCGCTAGTGAGCCAATTGTGGTTGAGGCTCTTCATGAGCAATGAGGAATATCTCTCCCTTTCCTACACACACACACACACACACACATATAAGACAAATATTAAAGTATTAAACACCAGCTATATTTATCGAACCCTAATTAACCATGGCTAGATATTTTCAAATATCAATCTAATTGGTAGGAAGATTATGTATCAATGTAATTGCTCAAAGAATCCCTAGTTTCATCAAATTCAATAAAATATCAAATATTGTGTACTTTATATAAGTGTCATCGATTCATCTTTGAAGTACCAAAATCTTCCATTGTCATGGATTTATTTATGTTATCAACTTATCACCAATCTCTACGTTGTTGTTTAAATATGGTAATTATGATAGATAATGATAATTAAAGATAGATATATGTTTGTTACTTTTAATTTGGTTTTATCAACGTAACATACACAAATGATTCCTTGCAAGGTTGTAGAGCAACTCGCTCTTTTGGATGTAAACATAGATAAGATAAAATAAATGTATTAATGTCCGACAAATGACCACCGAAGTAGTTCAATGGGATTGTTCGATACAATGATGTCTATACAATGCGGGAGCATTAAAGCAACTCCTATAAAAAAAAAAAGTGGGAAGTACAAATAGAATAGAAATCTAATCTAGAACCTAGAAAGCTGACTCCAAAAATGGAGAGGCAGTCCAGGGGAGAGATGTAAAAAGTGAGTAGATCTAAAATCAATGGCATCGGTGGTAAGAGGCTATACTGGTCCACTGTAGCCATCTCTCCTAACATTCGAGGCCGAATGAAGAAAACTCAAAATAGATGTATATCCATAGAAAGAAACATGAGAGCCACCGAGTTGTTGTCTAGAAGGAAGACCTTGTCGTTGTGTTCTGGTAGATCTCATCTGGCGACTAGTCTGTCTGCTAATGTGAAGTCGGGCCTGGTGACTCCAATGGGGTCACGAAGGTAGAGATACCCCGTGTCCTCACTGATCAGGGATACTCTCTGTCTAACTGTCGCTTGGTACCCCTATATAGGAGCATCGTAAAAAGGAAGTGATCCATTGGGTGGTCGTTGGTCCAGGATGTGGACGTGGTTGGAAGATAGAAGAGCAGAGATAAAGGGCTTCCTGCATGTATAAGTCTAGGCATTGTTGGTCGGGGTACCCAAATAAGCTCCCAAACATCTCTAGCTCCCTAAAAAGACAGTGGAATCGTCCTCAAATCTCATAGTAAACCGAGTAACAGAAGATGAAGTGCTCCTCGATCTCAATCTCTCGAAGATGGCACAATTGGCACATCCTATCTAAATAGTCAAACTGATGGTCAGTCTCAATCCACAGTTTATGAGAAACAACCCTAAATTGGCCCAAGGGGATCCGAAGAGAGTGCATCCAATGGCAAAGTGTGTAATGGGGTTGAACGATGAGTCCATCCCTCATAACCATGAAGTGTTCAACATAAAAGGCTATCTTCAGACGCAACCCATCATGAGGGTTTATCAAAGTGACCTGTACAAATTGCCTATAGATATCCTCTTGAATGATTGTGTTCATCTCTTGTCTAGTAGGTAAGAGATGGCCAAGTGCATCTAGGGAATATATAAATGGAGGGAATCAATCCATCATAATACCCATAGATGCAAGGAGATCTAAGTTCCCAGCGTACCAACACCGAGATCGAATCAAAGAGCTAGCTGATGCAATGGACTCTAATGAGCAGCAAGCCAGGTATGGATATCGGTCTTGTCCCTTCATTGTATTAGCTAAGCTCTGAATGCGGTGCAAGAATGAGATGAGAAAAATTACATATATGCAATTCTACTAATTTGATCAAGGACTTTTGGCCATAAATCTTTAAACCGTGGCAAGATAACATCATGGAATATGTTATACCTTGACCATATGCGAAGAAAATCCACCGTTGTTGAGGGGAAATTTGTAGTATGCCATCCTAAATTGAAGACATTGCATGCAATGAACCTTATAAAAGTGCATAGATTCAGCTTTAACTCCAATCTATGAAGTACCAAAATCTTCCATTGCAATGGATTTATTTATGTTAACAATAATCTCTACATTGTTCTTTAAATATGTGGTAATTATGATAGATAATAATAATTAATAGATAGATATATGTTTGTTATTTTTACGGTTTTATCAACATAACATACGCAAAAAAAACTCCTTGCAAGGTCGTTGAGCAGCGCTCTCTTTTGGATGGTAATTATGATAGATAATGATAATTAAAAGGTAGATATATGTTTGTTATTTTTACAATTTTATCAACATAACATACACAAAAAAAATCATTGCACAGTTGTTGAGCAACTCTCTCTTTTGGATGTAAATATAGATATTTACAAATTAATTTTTTTAATTATTGGCAACAAGCAAATTACATTTATGCAATTCTATAGATTTGATCAAGGACTTTTGGCCATAATGTTGATTTTCATGCAAAACCAACACCTAACTAATAATCCAAATAAACTCGCTTTATTAATTATTAGCACAACTAGGTTATCAACAAAACATTAGTGGAAGCATTAAAACAAAAACCATAACACATTGCACAAGATATTTCTGGGCAAACAACCCCTGGAAAAACCCTTGCGGAAAAACCAGATCTGTGATGATTTTATCAAATAAAATCAGGGCTCTCGTCCTGGGAAAATGGCCCTTCAGAGGAAATACAAATGCAGCAGCACACCTTGCCCCTGCACACCTGAATTCCACTCACTCTTTGTGGACCATCATTGTGTCTCCTCCTCTCACTTAGGTTGTCTTTTACAACCTTGAGTTTACCCTAAGTCCAAAACCTTAGATCTCCTAAAGTGATCTACAACTGAGATCTAATCTTGCGTTCACTTTGGATCTAATGACTAGGACTTAATTTAATTACTAATGCCCAATACTTTAGGCATTTAATTAAATTAAACTCACTTTATTACAAAAGTACATTCACTTACATAAAGTGAATCTTCTAAGATTTTGAGAGGCATTTAGGACAACTCCCACGTGTTGACACAAACTGGAGAGGACACTAAAGCAGAGCCTAAGTGAAACTAGTCCCCTGAGTACGTGGAAGTACATGTTCGGTGCTACTAAAAACATCAACACTCCCTCTTAGCGAGGAAGGTGCTTTTACCACTTGGAGGTGGCTCTATCTTTGTTATCAGATCTGCTACCTTGCCAGCTCTAGTTGCTCCCTCTTACACAAAAGCTATCCCAGGCTCAGCCATCTCGCTCAGACCTGTCTGTGAAGACTTTCCTCTGATCATGCTCCTAGAAGCCTCCTGCTCCTGAGCATCCTGCATGGTCATCTCATACCATGACTTCTTCTGAATAGTCTTGGAGGGTTGCTCCTTCCCACCCGAACCTGAAGGTTGACTCCCTCTAAGCTACTCAACCTTCGGAGCTACATGCTCCTTGTCCTCTTCCACTCAGTTGCTACTTGCCATTGTTCGCATAGACTGGCCCTTTAGCCTATACAAGTTGCTCTCTCTAACTCCAAACACAAATGCTTTGTCTGAGCTAGATCCTCTGGGCATGATCAGCGCTTATCCATCTCGGAATAAGACCTCATAGCCCTTCTTCTCAATCGTTGAGACTGAGAGCACACTCCTCCTTAGTTCTGGCACCCATAGCACATTTGTCACTCTCAATATGCCTCCTAACTCCATCTAGAATGGCATTAGACCCCTGCACTACATGCTTGCTCCCCATACCAAGTTCCACATATAGATCTGAGTCAGACTCTGTAAAGCTCTTGAACACCTCTCGTGCTCCTATCATCTGACATGAGGCTCCACTATCTATCAACCATGCACCAGCTGATACGGTGCCCAAGGTAGTCTGGGAAACAAGTAGGAGCTCTGACTGCTCAAACTTCCTGGCAAACTCATCCACATGAGCCTTTGTCGACGCAGCTACCTCTGGTTGCGTCTCGTTTCCCCCCTTCTTGTTCGGACATCGACCTACATAATGCCCAAACTTGTGTCATGCAAAGCACTTAACTTTGCTCATGTCCTTCTTCTTCTTTTCGTCTCTGCTGGCAATCTTCTTACCCTTCTTTACCTAGCTCGCAAGAGCTACATTCTCGTCATCAACCTTGTGCCTGCCTCCATGCAGAGCTTCATCTCGAAGTTCCTCCTGAATGAAGTCATCCCACAACCTTGACCAATCAGAAAGCTTCTCTCGTGCCACGACCCCTTTAATGAACAGTGTCCACTCGTTCGTGAAGCCTTTATGTGCCATCCTCACCAACTCTGAGTCATCCACTGCTTCCCCAATTGTTGCCAGTTCATCTCGAACCTGTCGAATCCAGGCGAGATAAGTCGTCATTGTATCTGATCCTGTCATCTTTGTGCCCCTGAGCTTCTCTCTCAGCATCATCTTGTGATTCTTGTTATTGCTTTGAAACAAGCTCTTCAGAGCCTCCCACATGTCCCTGGTTGAGTTCTTTCCCGATAAATGAGGGATCAAGTGATCCTACACTCCATTTAGGATTATCCTCCTGGCTTTCATGTCCTTTAGATTATGGGCGGTCGGGTCTTTTTGATCTTCTAGTGGGGCCACGATGGAGTTGGCAAACTCCTAGATATCATTCTCCATCAGCACCAGCATAATCCGCTCCTTCCACAAACTATAGTTGGACACCCCGTCCAACCTGTCTTCAAACCGCAATCCTGACGCTGCCATCTCGGCAATTTGCTAAAGACTCAAAATTTACTGCTTGGACTTACTCCCTGGTCCCGCTGCTCGGACCCATACCCGAGGTGGCTCACAGCCTCCCACTGCTACCTGTGACCTTTTATGGGTTTCCCGGCTATCTCAGCTTGTTGCTCGAGGCACCTACCAACTGCCCGAGATGCCTACCCGCTCCTCGAGAGCTGCTCGGACCTTTGTGCGCTACCCAAATGACTTGTTGAGTTGCTCGATGCTAACTTGGCCCTGTGGCCCTTACTGGGTGGCTATGCGGCCTTGTCCTCATTGGCTAGCAGCGGAGTCTATGGCAGGTTTCTCCGATGGCAACTCTATTTGGTCGTTGGGGTAGCTGACCCCTACTAGCAACTTGCATGTCCCATGCACTCATCACCTCCTTGTTGGTCCTACCTCTATTGTCGACTGCTTTAGTAGCTCGGTCAGTTGTTCCAGCAGCTCACTCGTACACACTAGCTCCCACTAGCTCCTCCTCAAATTTCGATGGCTCACACTACATCCAACAGTTGTTGGCTCAGACTCACAACTCCATGTCATCACCCAGCTAGTCGGTTGCACGTACAGTTGTTTGACTTCAACCCACAGTCGTCAACTACCAGTCTGTGCGGCTGATTCTCTGCAGCTGCACCTTTAACCTACAGCCGTAGCACCCACGACCCGTGCAGATGTTCCTCAACTCGAACTCAACCGTCAAAGTCAACTCGACTACCAACTTCGGTGGAAGCCTCTCTCACATAGCCGCAAAACTCCACGTTGATACTCTTAGCCAGCTCTCATAGCGCATGGAGCACTCCTCCTTGTTGATCTCAGCTCCTAGCCAATTCTGCCACAGCAACCCGTGCTCTCTCGTCGACTATCTCAGCCAGGTCCTTGATCCTTCTACCGATCATATGATCCATAACTATCTTAGTCGATTTTCCTGCTTTCAACCTCTCTTTTTTTTATTTGATAACCCCGCAGCTTCTGCAAAAATTAAAAAATTCGTCGCAAAAACAATCTTAATGCAAC
>ML792111.1:430803-448283 GCA_009831015.1 Picea engelmannii | reverse complement strand
TGTCTTTTATAACCTTAAGTTTACCCTAAGTCCAAAACCCTAGATCTCATAGAGTGATCTACAACTGAGATCTAATCTCGCACACTTTGGATCTAATAGCTAGGACTTAATTTAATTACTAATGCCAAATACTTTAGGCATTTAATTAAATTAAACTCACTTTATTACAAAAGTACATTCACTTGCATAAAGTGAATCTTCTAAGATTCTGAGAGGCATTTAGGACAACTCCCACGTGTTGACACAAACCTACGTGGAAGTACCTGTCCGATACTACTAAAAACATCAACACATAAATCTTTAAACCATGGCAAGATAACATCATGGAATATGAGAAGAAAATTCAATGTACTTGAGGGGGAATTTGTGGTAAACCGTAAGCCATCCTACTTTAAGACATGACATGCTAGGGACAAAATGGATAAAAGAAAAATAGTGATGTCTAGCTCGAGTGGTTGAGTGTTGTGAATTATAAGCAGGAGGTCACGGGGTCAAGTCCCCGAACTAGATGCCACTATAAATATTTTCAGGCCTCACTCGATGTCCCCACCAGGTTAGGTTGCCAAAAATGTCAAAAAAGCGGTCGGTCGGTTTACCTCCCGTACCATCCTCGAAATGAGGGGAACTACCTAGAGGGTTTCCTAGGATGTCTATTCCATTGAAAAAAAAGGCTCGTTGTGTTGAGGTCTTCAATCATTGGCCACTTAAACGAAAACCTTTTCACATAATGGCTAGTGGATCCCATGCAAAATGAATTTGAGACCAACTCATGGATTCATGTTTCATATCCTCCATTTATTACCACTCTATACGTTGTCAAAGTGGCATGAATGACTTTTCGAACTCTACAGGTTGCCAAAGTTGAATGGATGACTACTAATTTCCTTAATCAACCTAGGTTTTTTGGGGAATTTTGGAATTTCCTAGAATTATCAAGGTTTCAAACTTAATATTTACCAGGACCAAAAGATCAATAAGGTGCCCCCTATGTTTAAGTTGCAAACTGATGTTTTGAAACCATACAACATTTTATTTGGATTACTTTTAATCTATGTTGCATTGGTTTTCGAGACAGGGGAACGACAGGACGGGGTATGCGTCCCTGGGACAGTTAGAGCACACCCCCAAATTTTTCAATGAACGATGGGTTGGGGACGGCAATAATATATATATATAACATTAAAATTTTAGAACTCACCATAAACATTTGTAGTTGTTTCAAGCTTGTAATCATAACAAGCTATACTATCTAGTGTTATGCACAGCCCTTACACTTACCAATTCTAAAAAAGCTTGAGTAATTTTAAAAAGAGCAAAGTGACATTCCATTATTGGCTCCTAGACATGAGAAAAATGTAGTTTAGTTTTAGAAAACTTAAGTCAGAACTGTCTCTATAGCAGCTTTTCTTCCTTATATTTCTTATTAATGGTGATCATGTTAAAACATAGAAGGCATTCCCTTCTCAATAGGTTTTGCAGATTTTTACAACTGTGCTGAAAACCACTATAAAACACTTTGGTTTTGTAAAGAGATTAGGTTCATATTTTAGATTAAGAAGGTGATATGAATAGGAATTTATTCAAACATTTAGTACCCAATCCAAGTCACTACTATCTAATTGTTTTCACAATGCTTGAGGTTGGGCTGGTGGAAGCACTAGACTTGAATGACTCCTTAAAACCCATGTACGATATGTAAAAGCTAAGATCACCAGAAAAATGAGAAGAACAAGAGCAATGACCACAAGGATCAGCCCTTTGAAATGTTGCATTTCCTGTTTTTTTGACATGGAAGCTTTGCTTGCTATAATGTTGTTGCTAAAAATACAATAGTTAAATCACCAGAAACCCATATCAAAATCCGTCATACAAAACCTATGTTTTGAGTTGCAACTTGTACAACAGATTTAGATTCAGTGCAATACAAAAATAATGGATGGGAAAAACGATGTCCAAACATCAATTTCCATGATTGTCAAAACTAAAGATATATGCCCAGATATCCTTGAAATCTGCCCAAAAAATCCCTGAAATCTGCCCAAAAGATCCCCGAAATCTGTCCAAAACATCCCTAAAATCTGCCCAAAACATCTTGGAGACAGTGGTCTCTAGCAAGTTCATGAGTCCAAAACGTCTTGGAGACAGTGGTCTCTAGCAAGTTCATGAGTCCCCGATGGAGTCCCCGACAGTTTGGGTACGTTTCCTAAGGATCCCCAAGTCCCCAAAACATGGGAACGTCGGGTACGCGAGTTTTTTTTGGGGGGGACGGGTTGTTAGAATATTGTGCTTGTTTCACCATAGACAATGCTACACCATTGTCACCCAACCATAGGCACAAAGCCACTCCCGAGCACCTTAACCTTTGCTAGATAGAATGATTCTAGGAAGCCACACTAGAACCAACAAATAAACCAAGAGAGTGCACCTTCTCCAAGGTAGTGCACAAGTAAGAGTACCAAAAAGGTTGAACAAGAGGGTGTTGCACCACTGCAGTTGTTGCTACTCCTCTTCTAGACTTGCGCACTACTTTTGTTGTTGCTCCTCTTCCAGACTTACACACTACTCCTGCTGCTACTACACTTATAAGATATGAGCACCAACTGAGTGAGTGTGTGTTTTTCCAAATGAGCTAAAGCGCCTTCTATTTATACTAATCTGGCTAGGTGAACAGGTGTCTCTTCAAGCAAGGCCGACCTGTCCTTTTCTGCATATAATACTTCAATATTACTTATTTTGCTGAGTCGACTTGTCTTCCAGGGTTTTCACACATCTATTTAGGTTTTCTCTTGCTTCCAGAATATTCTATTCTAGTCAAAGGTTTATCCATGGAGGTTAATACCTCCTACAGCTACCAAAACATCAACACGAGTCCCCATGCAACATAGCTTTTAATATGTATTAATCATTTTTTCTTTCAATGTAGAAGATAAAAGGACCAATTCATGGTTTTGGATGTAACTTATTTGAGATTTTATGATGAATGGATACTTCGTGGATAGTATACTAATTTAAAAAATATGTATTATAAATAATAATAATAATAATAAGACCAAAGCAATGAGGTTGACTTTCTATCTTATTGAGAGGTTGTCGATAGTTTAAGACAAAAGGTTGGATTTATTTTATAACCACAAAGGAGTTTTGCCCAAGAACATGTTGTGAACCATATATGGATCCAAGCATAGATTTTAATCTGGCAAGCCAAGAAGCAGAATGTGTATACACTCTAGGGATAAGGCTAAAGGGTTGTTAATCACAGGCATGGAAATCCTAGAAGAGTTGGTCTTTGCACAAAGACCAAGTTGATTTGAATTTCTCGAGATGTTAACAATGTTTTAGGTCTCTCCAGGTCAAAGGAGAAAAGCGGTTTATTTTATGTTAAAGGGTCTCAAACTCCCTAAAACCCTGACCGTCGAGATAAAGTTCATGTTCAAGTTTCAGCCAAGCTAGATTAGTAATGGAACATAAAGTTCATGTTCAAGTTTCGGCCAAGCTAGATTAGTAATAAGAATTCCCACATCTCATTCTCACAAGCATCAATTTTCCATTCAATGTTTTTTCCAAACCAAGGATTAATGCACTGCTTTGATCATATCAAAGTATCTTTTCTTTTCTAGCCAAAATCCAAGCCCTAGTTGATCAACACCACACAATAAGCCATGTCAAAGATGCTTGGAGAAAACACCAACAGTCATTGAATGAATAGCCAACTATTTAACCTTGACATGATAGGTGTACATTGGAAATTGCCACATGACAAGGCTCCTTAGGCCTTCTCACTTTAGGATAACAAAAATGACTATCTTATCTTTTTTTTAAACTAGTACTGGTAGATTTATATTATAAAAGACTGCAAATAAATCTGCAGCAAAGAGTACATACAAAAGAAGAGTTGAGCAACTACTTACATACCAAAATCAAGAGGTTATCCAGCAATACAACTAAGTCCTGGAAGCTCTTGGAATATACTAAGTTTAGTTCAAAATGATGAGAATAGTATCTACAGAACAATCTCGAGATCTTAACTATTTTGAAATACATAAACCAAAATTGGGACTAACAAAAAGGAAGGACTTCATTCTGGAAGGTTTTCTTCAGCTTCTAAGCCTCTGAACAAAGGAGGAGGCTTGACTAGACTATTCAAAGTTGATTGCAGTGCTAGCTCTAGCACAACTGAGGAAGTTGAAACAGCAAGGCTACCCTGCCCCTATTTGGCCATGCTAGCAAGAGTCTTCTTGAGAGTAGCTAATTCTGTCTCCATAACCGAGATACGTTTTGTCTAAGTTAACTATATACTCATGATCAATTCCTCGTGTGAACTAAAAATTGTTCACTAAGTTTCCAACTTTCCTTGCAAGTCCTCCAATGCAGAGTCATGACGCTTAAGGGTCCTGCAGGTTTCCCTCAACTCGAAATAATCCATGTCCTTATGAAGAAAGAACCAACACCTGAAGGCAACAACAAAGGGCTTTGCAAGAGTGGACAAACCTGAAATAGATAGGGGCCTTCCACCTACCCAAATCACATAAAAACCACTTGAACTCAAAAACGTAAAAACCAAACCATCCACTGAGATGCCAACCATGGAGATAACCAAGGTCCAGGGCAGAGAATCCAAAGGGGAAGAGAGAATTAAGGTGAACTAGACCACACCTGAGAAACCAAGGAAGTCGAAAATCGAAGAGCCAGAGAACCATGCGAGGCATGACCATGAACCCACGGAGCTCCCAGGCTGAGGAATGACCAACCACCGAGTTGTTGCATACAAATAACCACCGTCAAAGAAGAAGACAAAGACAATGGGTTCCCAATTAAACCATTACCAAGAAACAAAAGAGCCCAAGGACCGCCAGGATTGATGCCAACAAAGCACAGAATGTCAGCCATATATATCCCGCACTGTTCCATCTCCCATTGGTGCAGTAATTTTTTTAGGTGTTGCTCTGAGGAGGGTAGCATGTGGGAAATAATGGAGGGTCTCATTGCACCCTCCTCCGCTTTAAGTGAATATGTAACCACTTCCATATAGACAAGCTTGTCAAGTGATGTGCCCAAGTGTCATGATTTATAATTAAGGAATATATTCTAAGGTGACTCTTGATTAATGACTAAGATCCCAATTTTTCTTGATGTGGCTTAGGATGCTAGTCTATCAGCTTCAACATTGTTGCTTTTCAAAAAATGAAAAAAAACGAGTATGAGAGAAAGAGGACGTGAGATGCTTGATCCAACGTAGTGTCGAGGCCAACCTGACATCTAATGAACTAGATCCTTTAATCAAATACCTAATGATTATTAACGAATCCCCTATCACTGCCAAGTTTTGTATGTTGTGTGCTCTAGCAATTTTCAATCCTTGGAATAATCCATAGGCTTCCGCCAAATTGTTGGAAAAAGGACCTGAGCTCCATGAATAAGCAACGACATATTTTCCTCCAGGGTTATTATGGATAACACCCCCCCACCTACCGCCCCAAAAATTCCTTCAATTTGATCACTACGCTATTCAAACCGCTATTATGACAATCTTACAAAAAATTAATATCTTGTTAAAAAAAATTATCACTTGTGGTTAACAATGAACCACATCTTGCTCTCTATAGAACTCTTTCAATTTATTAATTTATAAGCAACATAGTTGTCTTCATAAAACCTATAGTTTGTTTATGATGACGAATGAAGGGGTGGTTATTCCTTATTGATGTTGGCACTATAAATGCCCTGCATTCTACTCCTCGGGACTTGATGGCTCATCCCCTAGCCACCCATACCTTCCTTCATAAGCAAAAACAGCATGCATGTCTATGTCTAGACAACACAATTTGTTATTTATATTATGCAGCACTTACCAATCATTCCCAGTGTTATATCCTGTCAAAGTTCACAAAAAATAACACTCTATGCTATGGGTTTCCTAAAAAGGGCCCTTGGACTCTACCAGAACCAACATATGGCTCCCTTCATGAGAATCGTAAGAATTCAACGAAACCAAATTAGGGATTAGAATCCCCCCAACCTTTCTTCCTTGGAAATAAATCCTTGAGAAACTCTTGAGCCTTCCGCCCGTTCCAAGGATGGTATCCAATGTAGAGAAAGTGGTGTAGATTCAATGTGCCTAACCCCATGAATATCGAACAAGGGCCCTGCACACCACATCAAATTACCAACAACGTCCTAGCAACAATGGCATCAACTGATTGAGCTAACCCTCGAGGCTAGAATCCTCATGTGATACAATTTTCCATTCAATGATTTTTCCAAACCAAGGGTTGATGCACTACTTTGATCATATCAAGGTATCTTTTCTTTTCTAGCCAAAATCAAGCCCCTACCAATCAAGATCACACAATACGTCAAGTCAAAGATACTTGGAGAAAACAGCATCAATCACTTAATGAGATAGCCAACTATTCAACCTTGAGCTGATAAGTGCACATTCAAATTTGCCACAGGACAAGGCTCCTTGAGCCTACTCATTTCACTATAATAAAATAGTATTATCTTGTTAAGGGAAATTTTCACTCATGGTTGATAATGAGCCACATCTTGCTTTATGTAAAACTCTTTCAATTTATTATTTTATACACTATAATTGTCTTCGTAAAATCTATCCTTTGCTTCTGATAATGAGAGAAGGGTTAGTTGTTCCTTTTTGATGTCGATACTATGATTTCCTTGCATTCTACTCTTGAATACTTGATGGTCCATACCCCAGCCACCCATGCCTTTTCATTAACTCTTCAATATATGGGCAAAATATGAACTACAAAACAAGAATTTTCGGTTCATAAAATGCAAGTCATGAGCAAAAAATATAGAACAAAGAGGAAAGCGATACACACATTAAGGAAACCATGCCCGACATTACATCATCACAAAGTAAAATGTTATGCATCCTCTTCAAAATGGAATAGCTAAGATAATTTTATAGAAAAAAGATGGAAAGAGTCTTCACAAAAGCCTCACAAAGTTGACAAATGATACGCAAATAATATAATGGTTGCTCCGCAAAGATTCAGTAAAAAAATGAAAGTACCGAAATATAAACAGATTGCACTCCATTCCATGGGCTTGAAATTACAAAATAACCTATAGAAGAGACAAGGGGAACTCAAGTTATTACAAGCAATGACTCGGGATGAACTCCTTGAGACAATTATCATGATCCCTCGCGAAAGAACACGTTAAAAAGCAATAAGAGAGCAAAGGCCAATGAAAACAAACTAAACTCATGAAGTCATGTTTTGAACTAGGTTTAGTTGAAACCTCTCCACTCCTTTGTGCAACTTTAAAAAGTTGATCCCATTGACAATCTTAGGTGTTTCCTCGAGGTCTTCTTTATCATAGACAATAAAGAGTTTGTAAAATGTATCATTGTTGTTGCGACACAATGTGGATTTCCTCAGTGGACACATGGAGGTAGTCCATTGTCTTTTGTATGACATCCCTAGCAAGACCCACAATGGTGCTACACTTCACTTTAATCTCCAATAAATTGCCTTCAATAAGATACAATTCAGTTTATTGAAACTCGATGATTGATTTCACCTTAGAATTATTAACAATTGCATCTATAAGCCATGTTTGATATCTTTAGCCATTATGATCATATTCTTTAACAAAATTATGTTTTAATCTTGACACAACAACATCAACATTGTTCTTGTCACGTAACCGATTTTCTCACATTAACGTTTCATTGTTGGACCTTCAAAGTGTTTCAATCTTCCATCAAGTTTAGACATCAATTTGATATTTTTTTCTTCAAGAATGTCAAAATCAATTACCCATTCAGATAAACAATTGTTTATATAATTCCACCCCCTCTCAATTTCAATCATTTGCATATCATTAAGCAATTGTCAAGATCTCCACATTGATGCATTCAACACAACTATATCATGTAAAATATTCTAAAACAAAATTCACTTCAAAACTAGTATCTCGCAATTATTCCACTAATTGCCTCTTTACTCCTTCAAAAATTCTATTAAAATTCTAAGATTTTTCAAGTGTATGCCAAGCATCTTCAAGCAAATTTTCCTTATTACAAAGAATGTCTGCAATCAATTATCCCATGCTCCTAAGAGTCATTCTAGCTAACTTGGTTTTATTTCCAATCTTCGGCTTAGCATGTTGCGATGCAAGCTCCTCAAGAGGCCTAGAAGAAGTAGGAGCTACATATAACAACTATGATAGCAACAGATTGTTGAATTCTTGAAACTTGGTGTCTTTTTAACCTTTGAATCAATGCAAACCGGTCCTCTACTTTTAATCAAACTACCTATGTAGTGGCTTCATTAAGCTCAACTGCATCAATGGCATCCATGTCTGCTACATCAACAACAACAGATGTAGTTTCCACTTTCCTTTTGCCCTTTCCTTTTGATCGAGTTTATTTCATCACTAGTGATTTCTTCTTATCATCATAATTAAAATCATGTAAACTAAGTAGTTCATTGTCAAATCACTCCGTTGGAGTTTCCTGAACTCTCTTCAATGTCTCCTCTCTAACTTTCATGAGAGATAGTGTCCATTCAGGAGCTTATTTAATTTCAAGATCTATTATCTCCTTTTCACCCCGAGTAGGAGGTACTTTAGCAATAGCAAAAGTAATATGTGAAACAATTGGGAGAACAATGGAAGCCTTACCATCTAGGTCTTAGTATGTTATACATTTTTCTCCTCTCCAACAATAGTCTTCTTCTTTTCTTCAACTGCAATTTCATGCTCCCGAGGTTTCTTTAACCCAATTATAATCCTCATGACCTCATTGTAAAACAAATTTCAAAGGTGAATCAAGCAAAGGGTCCCTACTCGCAAATGCAAAACAAAGTAGCCTAGACTTTATTTGTATTCCCATCTACAGTGTTTATAGAAATTTTGTTAGTTTACGTGGATGCTCTAACCGTGCTCTCCATTTCCTTTCACCTTCGGGAATTTGCATTATTGTTTGCTTGGCTTCCACTAAAGGAAGGGTGCACATGTGTGAGAGAGATCTTGATGCAAGGATGGGAAGCAGCTTATGAAGACATGATGGAGGAGAGGGTGCATTACAACATGAGTAAGGCACATGMATGCATGTTCTATTCTAGGAGGGCGCATATCCCAATGTATGCAAGGCAAATGAAAAMCCTAGGAGTTTCACGCATGCATACCAAACTATTCTAGGAGATATCCCTRCATGCATATCACAGTTATTCTAGGAGGGTGCATATCCCAATGTATGCAAGGCAAATGCAAACCCTAGGAGTTTCAYGCAYGCATACCAAACTATTCTAGGAGATATCCCTACATGCATATCACAGTTATTCTAGGAGAGATTCCCACATGTATGGCGGACTATTCTAGAAGTGATTCCCTCTTGTGTGTGGCACACTACTCTAGGAGAAATTCTTGCATGCAAGGTGCAAAACTTCTAGGAGTTACACTGCATGCATGGCATAGTCATTTTGGGAGTTGGCCATCATGCATGGTGCATGCATTCCACGCATGTGCGACGCATGCATGAGCATTTGAGATGCACCAGCCTTGAGGCTATTGTTAGCTTGTTTTGTAACCTCCTCTTCCTCATCTTATATAAAGGAGAGGACAACGCACTATTTAGACAAGGCAAAGAAGAAAAGTCAAAGTGATTTGCAACAAATATTAGAAGCAAAAATTGTTGTGTTGTGGTTGTTCTTTTCAATGTGTTGAATATAGGTTCCCCCTCTAGTTCAATCATTGACTAACGACCACTTTGTCTTCAACTTTCAATTGTTGGCTTGTGGTTTAATTGTTTGATTCTCCTCCTTACAACATTGATTTCTCTCCTTGCTTTCCTCTCCAATGGTGTACTTTATTGCATTTTCATGGGTTTAACCCCACTTGCACTTTCATTTGTTACTATGTCACTTGCTTTTAAAGGATGAAACGCACTAGGCACTTTTTATCTTGATATTATTACCTTGAGTCCGAGTCTTCTCGATCTATTTTGATCATAATTTAAGTCCAAGGTTAAAAATTTAAAGTTTAACATATTCAAAATTTGAAAGTTCCAATTTTAAAGTGAGAAGATAATGTTATATGAAGAAATTGGAGAATTATATAAAACCACAGAAGATACATTTCTTCTCATTTCACACAACATCCAAGCTAGTTTCACTCCTTGTAAGCTCATCAATGGACAATTGAAGGGGGTTAGCTAGTATAAATACTAGTTTGGGCCTTTTCTAAAAATTAGCCTATGTGAGAAATTGTTTTTCCTCAAAAATAAATATATGTGACAAAGTCATCCCTCAAAGAAATTTAATAGAAACAGACACCATAGAATATCAAAAACGTAATCTTTGCCTCCTAAATTGATTCTTTGATGTGAAGAATCTACTACGCATAAGAAAAGAACTCAACTCTCTAGGGTCTCTCCAACAAACTTTGGGGTGTGGGATATGCTTGAGCACCAAGATCTTGTTGGTAAAGACGAAAGAGTGTAGGGCTAAGGTGGCTCCCAAGTTCATATTTTTGGAGCACTCGCAGTATTCCAATTTTACTACAAGGGGGTCATCTTTCTCTTTCAAACTATATTAAAACAAAGTTGATCAAGCAAAATACTCTTATCCCCAATAGAGCATTACCAAAACAATGCAATAGGTGGGAACTTACTTGAATAGCCTCTAGCTCAAAGGTGTTTGAAGAACATATCCCTCAACATAATGAAGCCTCCCACATTATTTTCTCTAAGCAAATATTTGTTAAGAACAAGCATTTTGAGGTTTCTAATAGCACTGAGTAACCAAGATTCCTAAAACAAGTTAATCATTGTCCCTGAAGAAAGATATGTTGAGTAAATCCACTAAGTAATAGGAGACAAAAAGGGTGATTCGTGTAATAAGAATGATCTATTTTTAAGATCGAGGCCTAGCCAAACACCAAATTGATGTATGAGACCCCCTCTGCGCAACAATTTGATTGCTTAGCGTAAGGAGGTGTAACTCCTCTATCCCACTCTAAATTTGAACCTGTGACATCCGAGGAGGAAACAGATGTTCTTAACCATTGCGCCCATTCAAAATACAAGGTAGAGTACTACCTAAAAAAATTACAACTCATTTGTTCTTGACCAAACACCAAGGGCATCATCAATATATCTTTTAGAAAAAGTCAAGGTTAGGAAGATCAAACATCTCTTCCAGTTTTATCGCGTGATGACAAAGGAACAAACAATCATATAACAGAAAAAAGTTGCTATGTATGGTAGTACTTCTAATTTGGTTAGAGAAAACAATATCAAATTCTAGATAATGTTCTCTAAAGCACCCATTCAGAAAGAGACAAGGTCGTGTTTGTAAATTGTGCATCTCCTCCTCCTTGATTAACACACTCAATAATCATTTCTCTCAAAGCAACCAAGCCTTTTGTCAATGCTTGGGTAGAGAGGTTCAACATCAAAAGAGAAAGAATGATGTTAGAAAAAACCTAGTTTCCTGAATTTGCTTGAGGAAAGAGGAATCTAGAAGACACTTATTTTTCTTCATAAGAATGGGCAGCAAAATATGATAAAAACATTGTGACAAGAGCTTGAACATATACCCACCATAGTGGCTACAAATCGATCTTCCCACAAATTTAGGTTTTTTATGGTCTTTTTATGGTGAATGCTTCTGATCAATGATGTGAGCTACACCTTCCCCAATATGAGAATTTATTGCATGTAAGCAAGTGCACCTCCTAACAGACAGAGTATCATTCCACTAAGTAATATCATTCAACTAAGCAGTGGCAATTGAAGGGTATCTATTTTGCCAAAATCACCCAATACTTCCCTGGCCTCAACCATATGAGCCCTCCCTGCCCCCACTTGTGCAAGAGAGACGGCCCACGAGGGTCAAACATGTCACTTGGGGGAATCAAACTTCGGTGGCAGCAATAACAATGCCTCGCTTTTACCAACCACACAAGCCCTCATGGACACGAGATTTTAGATTTACAATTCTTGGGAAGAAAGTAAAATGCACAAGCTTTGGCACGACTACAGGGAGCCTTGATAAGAAAATCTCTAGTGCCTTGGAGATGATTTGCATTGGTTCAAGCTTGGCTATGAACATCTACGTTTTACTAATCCCCTTCCTTTACATAGACAATCCTAGCATTCCAATGTTAACTGGGCCTCTGCTATTTAATTTCCTAGTTCTATGAAATCGCCTGCTCCAAATGGTGGAAATCATCGAAATCCTCTTGTTTAGATCAAATCCTTTCGGAAATACAAACAATATTTGCAGGATGAAAAAAAAAATACTCAGTAAAGAAAGAAGTGAGCTGGGTTTCTAGTGAGAGTAAAGCTCAAGTGCATTTAAGGGCCAGACGGCACTCAAATGCACACACAACGAGGCCACCACAAGAACAATGCCAACGAAAAAATACACGATTATTCATCGGCATTTAAATTAGCTGAGACATATGAAAATAAAACTGACAGACATGTGAGAAGGGGTTTAAATTGATTCAAACACAAATCCCTAAGTTATTAGGGTCCCAAAAAAATTCTCCAAAAAAGAAACAGAAATAAAGGGTCTTATGTTCGTCCATTCCAGTAATGTCTGGGAGAACCAAAAAAAAATATTGAAAGTACCTCGGTCGGGGCCTCTGCGGAACTGTTCAAGGCGTTCGGCGATAGTGATGCGGTCTGCCTCTGAGACGGGGCGTCCAGCGAGTGATAGTCCCGGTCGCTTTCCTCTGCCTTTCATATTTCGTGCACTTAACTTCTCTTAAAACGTATTCGAAATTCAAGCGAGCCGCGATAAAACGATTTCCTGCACCCCGCCCGTGGCAAAATGTTTCGTAATTCGTTTTCCTTAACTTCGCCTCTCGGGAATGAAATGAAGAAACTCAGTATTTGACCTAATTAGGCCTGTTACAGAATGCGAATGTGGTAGTAACGTGTTTGCACTCCGACATCTTCAATAGCCTTAGCTTCACTCTTTTTCCATGTCCTTTTTACTTCCCGCGGCCGTGGGATAAATTTTTTTTTTATCTTATAGAATTGATTATTTTCCTTGCCCTTTTTACTTTCCCTCGGCCGTGCGATAATTTTTTTTTATTTTATAGAATTGATTCTTGGCAAGGCTAAGGGCCAAGAGGTTCTCTTTGATTAAGGAAATTGGAATTGTGATATTGTAGTGAATTTGTCCCGTGAGACAGCGTGGTTGGTAATGACAAGTACCTTTCTCCAAGTGTTGGGAGGAGGTCTTGAGGTCAAATCCGGCTGGGTCTTCGGGACAAATTGTAATGGCTACTTGTGATGTAAATGATTTATATCTCTAATATAAATCGAGTTAATTTCTCGTTGGAAAAAAAAAAAAGGTAAGAGAAATTATTATTCTTTTCATTCTAGTTCAAACAAGGTTATTAGGTAGCATATACCCGTCGAATATAATAATGAAAGTATTGTTTGAGAAGATAGGGAGAGAAGGAGTAGGCATGAAATGACTAGATGGCAGAGATATTTATTACAATAACATTGGGGAAAGTGAAGACAGTAATAAGACTTCAAAGTTTTTGACCAATAAAATATCAAATAAATAAGATTTAAAATTTAAAATTAATCATTATTTTTTAAAACTTTAGATAAAGGGGTGTATATTTTATGATCAACCATGAACTAATAAAAAGTCAAACCTAACTCAACACTATATACCATGCCTATAGGCAGGTATAATAACATGTTTGTTTTTCATGGACCAATTAGAAATAATAACAAAGTATCAATAATTTAATTATGAGTTAACTTAATAAAAATCAACTTTATAATCGCCCGTGTAGACGGATTGGCAAGTGTTGTGTAAATGGAAGGAAATTTGTAAAATGAAGTCTCATGTTCGATTCTCACCCGGATTTACTCGTGCGCCATTCTTGTGGGTTGGTAGCCGCGAGTTGTAAAAAATCAACTTTATAATCTTTAAAAATAAATATCTTAGATGAACAAGCTTGTAAACATAGCAATGATGATTGACACCTCATTATGGTAGAGAATGAATCTACGAGTATAAGTTAGGGATTGGTTCCCAATTATTGAGATGAACCTTTATTGGATATTTGACTCTCACTTATTCATTTGATTTATATTTTTATGATATTTTATTGTGTATCTATTATATTTAATAGATATTTTGGTATAAATGTAGAACTTTTATGTTTGTATAGTTTTGAACTATGATTATGATAATTGTATGTAAAATTAATTTTTTATATAAAATAAATATATATTATTTTATTATTAATATAATAGATGTTTTGGTATAAATGTAGAACTTTATATTATTTTATATAAAATAATATATATTATATAAAATAAATATATATTATTTTATGTTTGTATAGTTTTGAACTATGATTATGATAATTGTATGTAAAATTAATTTTTTATATAAAATAAATATATATTATTTTATTATTAATATTAAATAAAAAAATATGCGAAAAAATTTAATTATAAATATATGAGAAGGAAGTTTTATCTTATTAAATAAAAAAAATTATTCTTTGTAATTTAATTATATAGATATTAATTATTTGAAACATTTTCTTAATCATCTTTCTCTAAAAAAAAAAATAACAAAATTATAAAATATATATATATTATATAATAAGAGCTTCTTGTGTAAATAATTATGAAAAAATGTAAATGACATTTTAACTAATGGCTTGCTCTATTATAAATAACTTTTTAAATATTCTTACCTTCTTGATATTTATTAATTATTCTTATCTTTTTGGTATTTATTAATTATAGTTATAAAGTTAAGTTTAGACATACACAATAGTGTAATTAAGATAAATTGTTTATTTTATTATCTTTAAGAATTTTATTATTATTATTTATTTATTTATTTATATATAGAGGGAAATGACATTTTAACTAATGGCTTGCTTTATTATAAATAACTTTTTAAATATTTTTATTTTCTTGATATTTATTAATTATTCTTATCTTTTTTATATTTATTAATTATAATTATAAAATTAAATCTAATTAATTTGTATTTAAAATTGGATACACATACACAATAGTGCAATTAAGATAAATTGTTTATTTTATCATCTTTAAGAATGATGGTTTTTATTTTTTTTTAAAGGAAATTGAGTTAGTGTTAATTTTTCATGAATATTTGGTATCATATTTTGAAATGGACTGTTATTGATATTTTTGGTAAAACAATATACACCCTTAGTAAAGTAATACATGTTATATAGATTAGGATATACATACTTGGATTTGGAGCATTTTAAATCTAACAATGTATATCCCATCCTATATAGTATGTACTATTCTATTTCACATGCTTCAGATTAAACAATATATATTTCAACGTATACATTATGTATTATTTTGTTGTTACATTGTACATATTATTTATCAATACTTTTAACAATAATTAATATGTATTTTTTAAATTATAATAAGGATGTAACAAGCATGGGTGTATTTGAACTTTAAATTTAAAAAAAAATTAAATAAAAGGAAGATAAAAAGAAAATAAATAAATAAGCATTCAAATTTCTTAATTCCTTTGTTGTATAAGGAATTGATGCATGAGTTAAATAATTCCATAAAAAAACCATAAAACTAGTTACAAAAATATGTGAAGATGATTGTAAACCAATTTCTATATTATTTTGGTGTTTTTACTATGAATTTTAATGTTCATTCTCACTTGAGTACTAACATTACCAACAATATCAAGGGTGGCAGGTGCGGGGGGAATCATCACAGACTCTGATGGACAAAAGATCTTGGACTACTCTTGGGGGCTTAGAAACACCACTAATAACAAAGCAGAAAGTCTAGCCATTTACATGGGGCTACAAATTGCAAGATCCAGAAATCTCAATGAACTAATTGTTCTTGGAGACTCTGAACTAATTCTTAAGGAACTTCTTGGCATTAACAAATTCACAAATCAAGCTCCTAACGATCTCCATTCTCGGATGAATATCTTGAAATCCCAATTCAACAAAATCCAATTATTTCATATTCTTCGTTCCCAAAATCAGGTTGTCGATCAACTCGCAAAATCAGCAAAAAACATGGAACAGAGTCAACTCCTCATCAACCAAATTGAATCTCATGTGTGGATCCCTTAAGAGCCTCCAAATGTGGCGATTTCCCCATATTCGCTTGGATCTTTCTCCTTGTAGCAGCCCCGCCATTCTCATCTCTTCCCTTCCAACACACCCCCTTCCCTCCACCACCATGTCTTTGTTAAAAATAATAGGTGTGCTCCATTAACCATAGTCAATATAACAATATTGTCACCCAACCATAGGCCGAAGCCACCCCCGAGCACCTTAACCTTGACAAAGAGAATAATTCTAGAAGCAAAACCTAGATATAAAAGCCAATCAAGGTAGTGTACCACTCTCTAGAGCTAGCGTACCAAGCTGAAAGTCCAAACCATAACCAAGAGAAAGTCCAAGCCTAAAATCGAAAATACTAGTTGCAGTAGTTGCAGTTGCAGCTACTCTCCAAACTTGTGCACTTACTAAATTTATGCAATTGCGAGTTGTGTGTGTCCAAATGAGCTCTAGCATCTTGTATTTATACTGCTATTCCTTAGTTGTCTGGGCCAACTTCTCTTTCTGAGGCTAAAAACTCAATATTAATTAGTTTCTTTAGTCGACTTGTCTTCTAGGGTTATGTCCAATGCTTTAGGGTTTCTTCTTGCTTCCCATAATATTCTATTCTTGTCGGGGTTACACGTGGAGGTTTAATACCTCCCACGGCTACCATAATATCAACACTCCCTTCTAGCTAGGGAGGTATTGAAAGCAATGGTCTTGAGCACAAACATACCATTTGACCGGTAGCATCATCATAGCCACATAGACTATCTTATGATTAAATCATGAGCACCACCATCACTATCAATGTCATCTGATAGCACCAATTGCATCATCTCTCAAAACCATACTCCATCTAAGTAATTAGACATGATGTTGAGTAAGTTAGTCACTCCATAGAGTGATACAATAACTATTCTTCTAATTCAGACATATGTCCTAGAAGAATAATTGTTCCAACAGATGTTGGAAGCCACGCCATGGGCTATAAGGACTATTCTTCTAATCTGGACATACGTCTTAGAAGAATAATTGTCCTGAACCATTTCCGCCTGGAGAATATCTGTCCACCAGCACACTGACTATCCATCTAGTTGGTAATCATTCCCAACACTATTGATAGTCTTCGTGGCAATCAAAACAATGGCATTCAATAGAACACAACTGTGTCTATCCATAGTAGTACACAACTACTATCCAGTGGTACACAACCACGCCAAGTAGCAAACAACTATTTAACCAGTGACACATAGTCACAACCAGTGGAACACATCCACCACAGTGGCATACAGCTACTGTCCAGAGACATACAGTCTCCACAGTAAACATATCATCTGATATCAACCTGCATAACAATATCATGATACAAACTGAGTCATCTAGGC
>ML792111.1:401678-426700 GCA_009831015.1 Picea engelmannii | reverse complement strand
GTGACACATAGTCACAACCAGTGGAACACATCCACCACAGTGGCATACAGCTACTGTCCAGAGACATACAGTCTCCACAGTAAACATATCATCTGATATCAACCTGCATAACAATATCATGATACAAACTGAGTCATCTAGGCCATTATTCCACTCACATCTGTGATATCTAGAAGAGCATCTGCCCTCAGGAGTTAAAACATCAGCCATGGGCTATCTGGACTATTCTTCTCAAGCATAGAAGAATAATTGTCTCTAATTTCTGATCTTGGACCATTCACCTAACTGGGCCTTTCCTCCGGCACTGATCATAGTGCAACTTGGAGAGAATGAGTCTGCCCTAGGGAATGTCTGTCCTTGATTGTTGAATCTGGACTATTCACCTAGTTGGGCCATTCCTCCGGCACTAATCATAGTGCAACCTAGATAGAATGATTATGCCCTAGGGAATGACTGCCTGGACCATTTCCTAATGAAAATGATTGTCCTGCACCAACCTCCAAAACAGACCATTCTTTGAAACTGCTCACAATTGTGAACTTCGAAAGAATGACTTCCCGATGAGATGGACCATTCTACTTGACCACTACTCAGAGTGACTTCCAAGAAGAATGATTGTTCTAGACCATTCCCCCACACTAGCCACAAGGGGAATTGATGTCTATGGTATGTCAACAATCTATCGGACCATTTTCATTACGAAAATGACTGTTCAATCTGGACCATTTTCTGAACTGGAAAATGCATGTCCATCAGATATCTCAAACCACTTTCCGAACTAGAAAGGAACTGCTCATCCTGGACCATTTTTCAAACTGAAAAAATGACTATCTATAAATCAATAACATATCAGTGCTCCCTCCCAACCTAGGAGTAATCTCATCCTTTTTCAATAAGGAATTTGTCTCCACAAGCCCCAGCTTGTTTCTTGAGTACGCAAACTTTTCATCTTGGACAGAGGCTTTACCAAAATATCTGATATCTCGTCATATGCGGAGATATATTGGAGAACCACTTCTCTTTTATGGATTTCATCACGGAGAATATAATGCTTGATCTCAATGTACTTCGGTCTGTCAGGGAACACAGGTTTTCTCTAAAGGCTTCATATAGCTCTGATCATTACAATATATCATGGTCAAATTCAACACTTTTGTTTCCTGATAGCTCATGACATCGTGGCTAGGCCCAAACTGAAACATATCCAAGTATCACTTCTTCCGTCATCATGAGAGTTTTCCATGGATTAGCAATCCATCATCTCAGACTTCTGAGTAACTATTATGATACATTATCTCTGTCATAGAAAGTTTTCACCATGCTTCTATTATATATGAGATACTTTGCATCAAGTTGTTTGAATCCATACAAGGTATTCTTATATCTGCATACATGGGTCTCTTTCTGGTATAAGCTTCTTTCTCACTTGCTTTATTGGGAAGATCAGTCTTTTACATGTAAATTCCAATCCATGGATACTACAAGAGGTATATCCGGTTTACTGGAACAAGTTGTTGTCGTAGTCTTCTCCCTCCTTCTAGAAGAAACTCTGAATCTTGCAATGCTTCCATTCATGAGTCTTTTTCACATTTTCTTACATACATTGTTCTTTATCATAACTTCCATTTCTTCTTAGTGGATTCAAACCAAGCTAGTAATCTTGTGATTCTCGGTATAATAATTGGTTGTTTTGCTTTTCTTTCTTTCATGGAATCTTTGTGTTCTTCCTCGTGTCTCTCTTTAGCTCTTGGGTCCATGGGTTCTTCTATGTGCCCTGAAGATTCCAACTTCTTCCTTTCATCATAGAATCATGGATGTAGATGGACAACCAAGGATACTTCAAGGCTTCTTTTCAAAGAAGACTTATTCTAGAGTCTTCTAGAGGCTTCTCTTGGACATCTGGCACTCCATGCCTACCGACGTGTGGTTCCTACTTCGACCTCATGGCTCCCTGCTAGTACTTCCGCTCATCTCTCACCCGCCTCATCAATTCACTTCTCACCTTCAGCATGTATGCTCCACAGTCCCCCGATACTCTTTGATGCTCCCTCCCGTAGCCATGGCGTCATCGTCTGTGTTTTCCTTTACGGATGAGCGTCCTGATCCGTGGGAATCCCATATCACCTGTCTTCTCAAGCATGCAAATGGTAACTCCTCATCGTATACGCAGATTAAGCTTTGTCTTCCCTCAAATACACATTCGCATTGCAACAAAGAGTTTTATATTTTTTGTGCTTCTTCATCCCCTTTTCATTACGTGGAGGAGATCTAGAGCCCCTTGTTCCTACCCTTCATGTGCTAACGAGGAGCTTCGAGACCAAATTCAGGATTTGAACGCTGTAGCAAGAAACTCAAGGGAAAAAATAGATCCGCGACTCCGATAACTCCAAACAGAAAATCAGGAACTCCATTACCATAGTGCGAGTCTCCAAAATCAGTTGCAGTCATAGGAACGTATGCATAACCAAGAGCTTGTGATTGTCCTCTGTGGGGTTAACAGAAACACTAGGCATATCGACATGCTTAGTCAACAACTGGGAAATCTCCTCGGTCATCCACAACACCCTGCAAATTCAATCGAGTCAATTGATTCAAGGCTCCCTTCAACCTTCCATTCAGAAGTTGCCAATGAACAAAATCAGGCTCCTCAAGATTCATCGTCGACTCCAGTAATGCACAACCCAGAAGAAGGAATTCCACCTCCCCCAACAATTCAAGCAAACCTCCATGAAGATGCAAAAGCGTCTCACAATTCCTAACCAAGTTTCTATAAATGGTTAGCAAATTTTTGTTTATTTTGTCCTCCTATGTAGTCATTTTTACATGAAAGATCATCAGTTCCTTTTGGACCATTTTTAAGTCCTCCATCATATTGCAACAATTTTCTCCAAAAACTCTCTAGACATAGTCCAAAGAACTGATATATTTTTGCCTCTATGTAATGTGCTTCAGCACAAAAGCTTTTTTAATATAAATCTCCAATTGTTCTTATTTAAAAAAAGGCATTACCAACAATATCCATATCATACCATTTGGGATTTCTTTGAGTTATAGTCCTTCTCTATGTAATATAAATAACAATTACACACGTGTTATTATGGTAGTGTGTTTCTATATTAAAATTTTGTTCTACAATAATATTTTCTCTTCTTGGTTTTGGTTTTGTGAGATTCTTTAAATTATTCAATTTAAATCTAGTTTAAAAACTTCAGATTTGAATGAAAATGCCTAATAAGCACTTGTTATGATGTTAATATAAACATTGTGGAATTGTTTTGGTTATTTTAAATGTTTCCATTTGATTTCGGAGAAGGTACATATATTTTAATGTACAACATGTCCTATATATGATTTGGGAATCGATATCAACAATAACATTATAGGGTATTGCGTGCATTTAAACAAACACAAACTTTGTAAATTACATGGCATAAATAGTAATTGTAAGACCCTAATTATCAATTCATGAATCTTGTATATTTTATCATATATCACTTGAATATCTGTAAAAATAGTTTAATATATTGTATCTTGATATTATAAGGAAGATCATGTGTGCACAGATGCATGCATTCACCTACCACCATCGACCCTCCTAAGGAGTGGAGGAGCACATTTTTGTGCACTAATACACACCTTCACCCTCATTAAGCATGGGTGCACCCATTTATGATGCAATCTTTTATTATTATCTATTTGTGTATAGTAAGGGGTTTCAAAATTGGTGACGATATAATGTAATTTTTTTAAAGAAAATAAGAATAATTGATCCAAGTGTTAAAATAATAGGAAGCGGAGGAGGAGTTGGTAGACTTTTTGGCGAAAGGTAAGAGGAGCTACTACAATTGATTGTTAACTTTAAGGAGGAAACAAATCACAGGGTCTTCACTCAATGAAACTATGACATAACACATCTTTCATGGGATATTAAATAATACCCTTGTTTTCACTAGATATTGATAAATACCTCCCAAAATCATTTTGTTGAACCCTCCTCCCAATACATCATTACAATAAAAAAAAGCGTCCTCTTTTTACTAGATAGCCCCTTTTATACCCCACAATACCTATAAACCTCATGATACCCCAACTCCTCCACCCCAATACCCACAATATATTGACTTTATTTTTCACAATTTTAAACCCCCCCTTATGAATGAATGTGATATGATATTGGTAAACAAGGTGAAACCCCATGAAAAGAAGTTGTCAACGGATTGTTGTCGGGTGCAAGGAGATGAGTAGAACAAAAACATGGATCAAGGTTACAAGGGTCCCACTTAGCATACATTTCAAGTTGAGGAGGCGGAAAAGGTTGAATGCATGAGCCTTAGGTAAACTATAATACAATCAAACGGTCATTTGGTGGAAGTTGTTATCACATATTATTGTATGGGGTGTTTTCCCCATTGGATTTGGCCCTTGGGTGGCAAAATGCGAAGAATGGGGTTAAAAACGCACTTTATGGCGCTTATCCAAAGTCAAGGCGCCAATTGGATGGATGGGGCGCTACCTCTAAACACAATAGGAAGGACTCCAAAGTTGGTGGAGGCACCAAAAGTGGTCGACGTGCCCAGATCTCACCTCTCCCCCAGATTGACGGTCGTTGATCATATCGGGGCCTCAACATGCGTGGACGTTAAAATTCGAAGGGCGGGTCCGGTTTGAAAACATGGTTTTGCGAAGAAGTGACATGTCAATCGGAGACGCATATCGGGCCCAAAAGCGGTGAAGAGTCAAACCACTTTTCGTAGCCCCGATATGCGCATGTGCGTATAATGCCCTATCCTGGGTCGACAAGTGGTCACTCCACAACTATCCCGCTGACACTTGTCCCCCACTCCTTCTATATCCTCTGTTCGTCACATCTCTCGCTCCCCTATAGCTTTCACTCCCTCACACCTATCCTCCACTCACTAACCCGCTTGTCACATCTCCCCTCTCATCTCTCGCCACCTATACCACTTCGCTCCACGCCACTTCCACCTATGTCGAGTCCCCACTCCCTTACCTATCGTATTGTGGTCTCCCCTCTGTCTTCTCGTCATCTTCTCGCTCCACATCACCTATGTCCCATTACACCTCAATTCCCGCTTGTGTGGCCCCCACACTATCTTCTATCTCCTGTTCCCATCCACGGCTGTCCACCTAGCCATCTCTTGTCTGCTTTTCCATGCTAAGTAGGCCATTCACTTCGTCGACGTCCACGTCCGTCGTTAGGCCTCCCCGCAAGCATCCAAATTAGATCCAATTGGCATAATGTAGAGGCCGCCAAGTTCCACAGGTGAAGTGTTGACTCGGGCCTTCTCGATCCCGATGAAGCAGTTATTGAGGTTGGTTGGTGGTGGTTGAACATTGTTTCCACCATAAATGGAAAGCCCGAGAAAGGATTGTCAACAAGTCGGCTCAACTGCAGAACCTCCTTGAAACGCGATTGCGTCTGACAGAGCTCGCTTCTGACAGGAGACTACATGCACAGTTTGCCAGGAAGCATGCAGATGCAATACCTTCAATGCAGAGACTCGAGCACACTTTTGTGGTTTTGCTCTAAGTATATAGGAATCTTTCTTATATTTTGTTAGGGTTGATGGTTGAGCTACGATCCCGATTTGTAAAGTTTTGATGAGGCTTCTGGTTCTCTGGTTATGTATTACCGTTTGAGACTTCTTATTTAATGACAGTCAGCTTTCTTTTCATCTCTTTTGCTTCTGATACTGAAGACTTAGGCTTGGATGATCCAGTTTAGTTGTCGTGACTGTATTGTAATGTATGTTTGATTGCAGTATTGTTATGGTGTTTTTAGTTTCCTGAAGTTTTTGATTCAAGAGGATCTTGTATTTGAAGCTTTTCCTACATAGACTGCTAGAAGACCAGATGTCCATAGCAGTCCTCCTCACTCTCCTCAAGTTCTTCCCCCTGCTCGCCCTTACTACAACTTATTGACTGAAGTTAGATCAAGACCTCACTTGCGTATGCATACCAATCCAGTTTTCTGAGTTAAAGCGATATTGCCATGAGTCTACATCCATTAGACCCCCTTAAATCTATTAATTGTGGCATAAAAATGATGGGTAATGGGCTTATCTCTGTCGCAATCCATAGGTGACTTCTAGTGCTAACATTTCTGGCACCGTTGCCGGGGACGAATTGAAGATTTTCCCTGGGTAGACAACAATGAACTTCTGATTCTGAAGGTGCATCAGACATCATAATCTTTGAAGATTGCAACTGTGCACTTGAAAACTCCACAGAGGCGACTCCACTATCTCGGCTCCGCCGTTTCAGTGTAACTGCTTCTGGCTACACCTGGTAGCCCCTGGGAGAATACAACGATTAGATCTGGTTTTTGATGGTCAACAAAGACTAGACACACTCATGTTGCATATCTTTCACCTGGCGACTCCATGGTTAAAGGATCTATTGGCGACTCCACTGGATCCAAATGGACAAAACCCTGGCTCGAAGGTTTGCTCCCTTTAATTTTTCTGATGTTCCTAGTTTTCCTAATGTTGTCCTTACTGTGGATGAGTGGGGTGATTTTTTGCCAAGATTTGGAGGACATAGAGACAATGACCCTGCCGAGCATTTATTTGAGTTTCATCAACTCATGCTTCGGTGGGGGATACATCATCAGGGTGTCTTTATGAAGATGTTTAGGCTCTCATTAGAGGGAGATGCTCATGAGTGGTTCCACTCCTTGCCCCCTGCTAGCATCTCCTCCCTGGAGCAATTTCATGCAGTTTTCAATGCTCATTGTGAGAAGTTTTATCCCTCTGAGTTAATTTGTCATAGCTTTGTGAGGGATACAACAATTGTATTCAAGATATGGTTGTTTCTTACACAGGCTGTGAGGATGAGCCTGTTGAAGGTGAATCCCCCTGCGGACAAGTGGATTCCCTCTTGGCCTCTAGACTCCTAAGGCTAAGACATAAAAGTGCTTAACATGGACACTGACTTCCTTTTAGATCTAATCAAGCTAATGAATGAAAGAGAAGGAAAAATATATGTACCTTATTAGCAACGTTTGTCCTTGCAAAGTCCTGGCTGAGCTTTGATCCTGAGCTCCTTGATAGATCCTGTAGGACAAACAAAGGTACAAAAGACTTCCTACTCTACTGAGATTAGCTCAATCATAGATCCACCTATTGTAGACAAACTCATATGGAACAAGCATAAGTTTGAAAGAAACAGGCCAAGCATTGATTGTATTAATGAGAACAAGTAAAAGTACTTACAATCCTTTGAATGAAGGTGCAACAGCTTCTTCCAGTTCTCCTTGTCCAACCCCTTTGCTCAAATGATCTCCACCGATTGCTTTGATGGCATCTCCCTCATGAGATCATAAGTTTGATGTAATTCCCAAACTCCATTGTCAATACCTTCTTATGAGATCATAAGTTAGGTATAATTCTCAATCTTCCTTGTACCTTTCACCATGAGAAGGTCTCCTTATATAAACTTGGAGAGGTCCAACCACTTGAGAGATATTTGGGATGA
Organism: Picea engelmannii; assembly: GCA_009831015.1. NCBI lineage: Eukaryota > Viridiplantae > Streptophyta > Pinopsida > Pinales > Pinaceae > Picea > Picea engelmannii. The sequence goes on along the minus strand of ML792111.1, from coordinate 419,203 downwards.
GTCGAGGATTCTTCTCCTTCAGTTGAGGATCTCCCCTAAGATTGTGCCTTGACCATCTATTCGAATCCAACTACCTTCAGGAATTGAGGGATTCTTCCCTTATTTGCCTCAACAAACCTAGAATTTGCTAAAAAAAGGGTAGCGCTCGCCCAAAAGGGTGCATAGGCCGCTCAAGCACTCCCCCAAAGAGGCTCAGGGAGTGCCAACACTCCTTGACAGTGGGTAGGGGAGCGCTCCTCTCCAAAAGTCATTTTTTTGTGGTTTTTCAATGGCAAAAGGTTTGTACTCCCTGTCAAGTGACTTCTCTTCTTCGAAACTAGTCTTTGGGGTGTCTTAAGTGTCTCTATGATGTTGTTAGAGGCACGACATAGGCAAGATGGCAGTATATTGTTTGTGACACTTGCAACACTTGTAGTTAAGATGCGACACTTGCAGACAAGATGCGACACTTACAACACTTGTAATGATGACACTTGTGACACTATCAAAGTGAGTAATTTTGAGGTGTAACAGAGCCTGATGACTTGGATCATCTGCATCCGAGGAAAGTTGTAAGGATGAGGACCAGGAGGAAGATTATGCTCTGAGTGAGTTGTTGGAGCTGGTAAAATCTCTTTCTGTAGAGATAGAGGAATTGAAGGCAGAATTTGACTGCTTCCTTTTTTAGGAAAGTGCAGAGGATTTTCCAGCCCTTGAAGCAGATGTTCTTAGCAACCCTACTAAGGACAATGATGAATATTCCATGATTGTAGAGGCCTTGCATTCCGCTCCTGATGTGTCTATTGTCCTTAGCTTTGATGATTATTATGATGAGGAGCAGGAGAGCCCTACATCACAGTTTTTTTATCAGAGGAGCAGTCAGCCTATATATGACATCTACGAATCAGATTCCGAGCTGGATATGCAGGATTTCCAAGAGCATACAATAGAGCCTTATTCTCTTTTTCTTAAAGGAGATTATCATCAGGAAATCAACCATCCTTGTCCTGCAGAAATCATTGAGCAACAGATTGAAGAAAGGATCTTTCCCACAGGCCTTGTCTATGATGATTATGACTCTGACCCTTGGGAGAGCCAAGAAGATGAACCAAAGGAGCAGTAGAAGGGGCAATTTATCTCCTGTCCAGAGCCTGTAAGTGATAAAGCCATCGCCTTAGATCAGTAAGCCTGCATAAGCTTCTCATCCACCTATGTCTACCAGTGATATTCAACCTTGTATGAGCAGTTGTGGAGCAGAGCAGGCTTTCTGCTACAAGTTTCACAGAATTTGCCATTCATTCTATGAGCCGGTCAACGATTACATGGAGTGGCATTTCCTTCATATCTTGGAGCCACCCCATTTTATCTCAAATTCAACCTTCGAATAGAAGTTGAAGGGTGTAATCATTCTGCTGTCACGGTTGCATCATCTGCTAGTGATCACCGACAGAGTAAAGGAGCTTCCATTCAGGAAGTTACTTGATTTGCTATGGTGGAAATTTGCTTTCACCTAGCACCATGTAAAAATTGAGTAGTTTAGGATTGTACATAAATAAGCTCCTTGTAGCCCTTGTAAGTTTGTTTTCATTTTATTTTTTGACATATATTCCTTAGCAGGGTGTTTTGAGCTTGACTCCATAGCCCAACAGAAGGCGGCTGGAACTGCAAAGAGATCTTAGAGCCTTGCAGGAAGGAATCTATCCCCCGTGGAGCCTAATGTTATCACATATTATTGTATGGGGTGTTTTCCCCATTGGATTTGGCCCTTGGGTGGAAAAATGTGAAGAATGGGGTTAAAAACCCACTTTATGGCACTTATCCACAGTCGAGGCGTCGATTGGATGGATGGGGCGCTACCTCTAAAAACAATTGGAAGGACTCCAAAGTTGGCGGATGGATAAAATTTTGGCGGAGGCACCGATAGTGGTCGACGCACCTAGATCTCACCTCTCCCCCAGATCAATGATCATTGATCATATCAAGGCCTCAACATGCGCGAACGTTAAAATCCGAAGGGCGGGCCAGGTTTGAAACCATGGTTTTGCAAAGAAGCGATGTGTCAGTCAGAGATGCTTATCAGGCCCAAAAGCGGTGAAGAGTCAAACCACTTTTCGCAGCCCCGATATGCGCATGTGTGTATAACGCCCTATCCTGGGTCGATAAGTGGTCGCTCCACAACTGTCTCGCTGACACCTATCCCCCACTCCATCTCTCTCCTTTGTCCGTCACATCTGTCGCTCCCCTATGGATTTTGCTCCCTCACACCTATCCTCCACTCACCGCCCCGCCTGTCACATCTCCCCTCTCATCTCCCGCCACCTGTACCACTTTGCTACATGCCACTTACACCAGTGTTGAGTCCCCACTCCCTTACCTATCGTATCGTGGCCTCCCCTCTGCCTCCTCATCATCTCCTCGCTTCACATCACCTCCGTCCCATTTCACCTCAGCTCCTGCTTGTGTGCCCCCAACGCTATCTTCAATCTCCTCTTCCCATCCATGGTTGTCCACCTGGCCATCTCTCATCTGCTTTTCCATGTCAAGCACGCCAGTCACTTCGTCAGCGTCCACACCCACCGTCAGGCCTCCTCGCAAGCATCTGACTTAGATCTAGTTGGAAAAATGTAGAGGTCGCCAAGTTCCACAAGTGCAATGTTGACTCGGGCCTTCTCGATCCCGATGAAGCAGTTATTGAGGTTGGTTGGTGGTGGTTGAACATTGTTTCCACCATAAATGGAAAGCCAAAGAAAGGACTATTAGAAAGTCGACTCAACTGCAGAACCTCCCTGAAATGTGATTGTGTCTGATAGAGCTCGCTTCTGACAGGAGACTGCATGCATAGTTTGCCAGAAAGCATGCAGACGTACTGCCTTCAATGCAAAGACTCGAGCATGCTTCTGTGGTTTTTCTCTGAGTATATAAGAGTCTTTCTCATATTTTGTTAGGGTCGATGGTTGAGCTACGCTCCTGATTTGTAAAGTTTTGATGAGGCCTTTAGTTCTCTGGTTATGTATTACCATTTGAGACTTCTTATTTAATGACGACCCGCTTTCTTTTCATCTCTTTTGCTTTTGATATTGAAGATTCGGGCATGGATGATCCAGTCGAGTTGTTGTGATTGTATTGTAATGTATGTTTGATTGCAGTATTGTTATGGTGTTTTTAGTTTCTTGAAGTTTTGGATTCAAGAGGATCTTATATTTGAATCTTTTCCTCCATAGACTGCTAGAAGACCGGATGTCCATAGAAAACCTCCTCACTCTCCTCAAGTTCTTCCCCCTACTCACCCTTACTACAACTTACTGACTGAAGTTAGATCAATACCTCACCTGCTTGTGCATACTAGTCCAGTTTTCTGAGTTAAAGCGATATTGTCCTAAGTCTGCATCCATTAGACCCCCTTAAATCTATTAATTGTGACATAAAACTGATGAGTACTGGGCTTATCTCTGTCACAAACCAGAGGTGACTTCTAGTGCTAACAAAAGTTTCAAGGAAGAATATCCCATCAATCAAAAAAGTACTAAAGGATCCCAGGGTAGTGGGACAAACTCAATCTAAGGTGAATGAAATCCCTAAGGTACGACATTGGCAGTGGGTATATGAGAAAATGAATAAGGTTTATGTTGAATTTATTGCCACTAATATTGAAGCATTGAATCTCTTGTTACTTTTCTCAAAGGTGAAGGGAAAGGAAAAAGAAAAAGGCAATGTGTAATGGCCAAGATGGAGAGGGTCAAACTAGTTCTAGGTGAATACATAACCATGGATGAGGTCCTTACCCTGTCTACAAATCCCTAGCAGGGAACTTTGTTATTAAGAGTGCGTCTAAAACATCTATATGCTCATGGATGGATAAGGTTTGGAGGGTAGATTAAGGGTACATCCCATAATTTCACATTCTTATGCTGGGATGGCTAGCATTTTAGTTCCAATCAAAGGATGATGCATAGAAAATATTATAAAATAATTGGTTTTGGGACCCTTCTTTTCTTACCCTAAGTTGTTGTTTGCCTTGCTTTTATCCAAGGAAGAATCACCTTCAATTAAACTTCTTGGTTTACCAATGGAATTTGGAGATTTTAAAGGCAATTGGTAATAGTCTGGATAAGTTTATTGACTTAGAGGAGAATGTATTATCTAAAATAGAAAGGAAAGTAGTTAAAATATTAGTGTAAATGGTTCTCCATGAAGGACTTATAGAGGTATTGGAAATTAAATGGGGCAAACATAGCTTCTATCAAATACTAGACGAGGTTCCATTTAGATGCCAAAATTTCCATCCAATAGGGCACGTTTGGAAGGAATGTCTACAATCTAAGAGGAGGTGGGAATGGAGGAAAATTGAAGCCCCTCCAAAAGTAAATCATGTAAAATAGAAATCTAAATTTGTTGAAGAGGTGATGGTAGGCACGAAGGAAAGGAAACAAGATGTAAAAGGATGGCTGATCATTCTAGATAAGGGACAAGTCTCAGTACCAAAGGGAGAAAGGGTAGAAGGTGTGAAGGCTTCTCCAAAATCAAGTTAAGAGGAAAGGGGCAAGAAAGCGAGGAGGCCTAAGGAAGCAAACGACTCTAATACCAACATGGCACTTTTATTCCACGATAAAGGTATAATAATCCATTCCTCTTCTCCCAGTCCCATGTCTAAATCAAAAGAGGGTAATTCATAATCTAAAGGAGAAACTAAAAAGTGCTCTCTGAACCATAGAAAAACTTGGACTTTGTAGCCATTCCCTAAAGTCCCCTTGAAAGTTACCAATTCTCCTCCAATTACAAGGAAAGTAGGAATCCAAAAGGAAATTAATCCCAAGCCTCGTGTCCTCGAGGAATTGTCCTAGTTAAGATCATCTTCGTCCTTTGTAGAGGCTATACAAGTAGAAGGAGGGGGTATAACCCAGTCTAGATACAAGTTAAGACCCATAAAAAACATGCTCAGATGGAACACTATGGAATAGGAGGAGGATTGAGGTGTAGAGGGAGGTCTAGCTCTAAATTTAGGGCAAGCTCCCTTGGTGGGAAGAAAATCATTTGTATAAATTATTAAAAAGAAGGTAGCAAAAGAGATCAAGAATGACAAACAATTGACCATTACGGAGTAGGGCACTTGGAAAAAGGAAAGCCTCATAAAAGATTATTCAGATATTGTGTTATCCTTAAATTCTAGAGGGGCAAGGGGTGCCCACAAAAAGGTATCCCTCAAAAGATTCTTTACTATTTATAATCTAGATGTCACTCTTATCTACAAGACAATGTGCAATGGGGCAAAAGTATAATCAATCTTGTCTTCCATGGTAAAAGTGTGGAATTGATCTCATTCATTCGTAATTTATTAATGCATGTATATAGATTAAAGTCTCCCAAGAGGAATAAGGGAAATCTTTCTCCATAATCAATATGTATGGCCCATGTAATGATAAAAAGGTCTTTTAGGATGATTTCATCTCTTTGGTTTCTATGAAAGGAAAGAATGTCATTTTAGGGGGAGATATGACTTTGATAATCAAAGCTGGAGAAGCATGGGGGGTCAATGCTAGACAATATCCCTCACTGGAATGTTTCTCACATATGTTTGAAGAAATTGGTCTCTGTGATGTCGAGCCCACGCAACTAGTTTCGACTGGGAGTGAAGGGGTGTCCAAAATATTGGACAGGTTTCTAGTGGTAGAAAAAGATATTGATAGAAGCCAAAATAATTAAAGAATGGGTTGGGATCATTTTATCATCTTCCAACACTTTATAGATGGAAAATAAATACAACAAGCCACCTAGCCCCTTCAAATTCAACCATATATGGTTGGATGATGAAGACATTAAAAACTTGGTCAAACAAAACTAGAACAAATATGACTCCTTGAATGTAGATTTTGCAATGTGTTGGTTTACTGAGAATTTAAAGAAATTAAAGAAGAAATAAATAGAGTGGTCCAAGCAAAAATTTCAGAAATCCCAAAAAGAAATATTGGAGGTTGAAGAACGAATCAAAATCCCTTTAGAAAGTAATAGGAAAGTTATATTTATCGAGGAAAAGAAAGGTACATTAAAAGGGATAAAAGGAACAAAAGAAGGATATAGGAATGGGGATAAGCATAATGGATATTTAAAAGTGGGGTTATTTGGTTAGCAGAAGTGGATGAGAGTACAAACTTCTTCCAGAATTATCCAGAGTGTAATATTATGGTTTGACCCTCTTGAATATTGTAAGTATTGTATTTATGTAGTTAATAAAAAATGACCAGGGTCGGTTGAGCATGAGCGCCTAAAGGGGCTATGATACAACAAGAGGGGGAATGTGAGGGGGTATAAGGGGGTTTATGCCTAAAAACATCTACCTTATGTTACCTTGAACCTTCACTCAATTTAAAATTTGAGTTGCAAAGTTAAAACAGGTTCAAAGGAGTGGAGGAAACAAATTCATCAATCGAAGCCACCATTTCCTAAAAACTAGCAAGTTGTCTCCCCTACATTATTGACATCGGAAGAGGTGAAATAGGAATCTCTTGCCATCTTTCACTCATGCAACAAGAAGGGAAATTTTAATGGGAAAAGGGAGTTAATTTTTGGAAGAGGGAATGTTGGGACAAGACTTTTTAGGACCAATTTTGCGAACTGCGCAACACGCGCAAAAGAAGGAAAAATAGTTAGTGCATTTTCGGGACCAGCGTGCGCAAAGGAAGGAAGACAATTGTAAGCCATTATGCATTTTTGTCCATTGAAAAGGGCTAAGTCGTAATGCAGTTGTATAAATATGTAAGGGTTTTTGGGTAAAAGGTAGCGAGTAATAGTGAAAGTGTGATAGTCGAGAGTGAATGATAGTAAGAAGAGCTAAGTATGCATTGCATGCACGAATGTAAGAGTGAAGAGAGATAGAGAGAAGGATAGGAGAACGACAAGGACATAATGTATGGGTGCAGTGTGCATATTTTGTAAGAGATGATTATGAATAATATAAGAAGTTGGTCATTGTGGACGTATCCGATCTTGGGTGAACCACATTAAATCTTGGTGTATATGTGTTATAATATGTTTACAATTATGTTTATTACACACATATATTGAATGTTTGGTTGCTATGAATGATTTACATGTTATGTTGTTTATGCGCACATGATATATGGTATAATGAACTAATGATAAGTGTATTGGTTGAGAGTCCTCAAGGTGTAGGACAGTCGGTGACGGAGTGTGATGTTAAGGCGCTCCGTGATGTTAAAGTCATCGGTTCGAAACTTGCAGGGACAAAAAATCCATCCATGTTAAGGGTTGGTGTGGCTCAGGCCGGGTGCGATCCCCAGGTGATTTTGACGGCTTAGATGCCCCTGAGTCACGGTTTCTTAGCCACAGGTTAGTCGCACATGTCATGGACAAACTAAAAAAAAAAAAAAAGTGTAATGGTTGTGATGAATGCCTCCCATCCCTTCGTGACTGCAGGAACCTGGTTCCTGCAGTCCCCATAGATACCTCGAGTGAGACTTCGCCTGCTTACGGGTGATGCCGAAAGGGAAGGTATCTTAGGGTTTTGTTGGTTAATTAATGTTGGACCCCAGGTCTTCCCAGTATGCACAAACAAATTTTTGGAGCACCCTGGAAAGTTCCAAATGCATTGGTTGGGTCTGTATGTGAGAAGATTTGTGACAGAAGTAGGTGTTGTTCAGTTGCATAAATTGAATGAGGAAACCATGGAAGGACCGGTCAATGGTAGTCGGCTAGAATTGTATAGGGACAGTCGTGCTTTTGCGTACTAGTTTTAGCATACAATATGTGTACCATAGTATTTGTATTGTAATGTATTCTAAATCAGCCATTGTTCAAAGAGTCAAAGATGAATAAGAAAATGTCGCGGAAAGGAAGGAAAATTGAACTGTGCGCAGAAAGGAGAATTGAAGAGTCGGGATAAGGACCTGCGCAGGGGATGGGTAAGGCATTAAAGAGAAAACATCGCGGTAAGACGACGAGAACACGTAGTCATAAATGAAAAGCGGTGATGAAGATATTGACAGGCTGGCAAATCTAGACCATGATCCATTGAAATATATGAATTTAATACATAACATGGAAGGAATTGAATGTGAATACAATCGGATGGGACTAAGAATTTTGGGCGCGAAGAGGAAGATGACAACTGGAAACAAAAGTAGAACAAGGGGAAACGAGTAAGGTTTATTATTGCTTGACATTTACAGAGAACAAAGAGTGCAAGAACAACTAGAGCTTACGAAAGAGAAAGCTTAGTGTGTTGCAGACCGAATCAAATTACAGAAATACATGGCACCACCAAATATAAAAGCTTCGACATCAAGAATGAAGAAATCATGCACTAAGTAGGCAACAACGTCGGTGCAGGAAGAAATCTCGAGAGTGGAAGCAACAGATCCAAGCTTGGCAAACTTTCCCAGAGTGCCACCTAGGAAGCCTACAACCAAGCAAGTTAGACTGCATAAAGAGGCGAAGTATGACCTTGTTACACCAATGATTCCACCCGGGGTCACGGTCGAAGGAGATATGTTGGGTGTTGTAGGAAGCCTAAGGTTTTCAGACCACGACTTGACAAATATGAAGAAATTTCTAGAATTAGCACTAGATAATTACCTGCGCTCATCATCCAACCCAGATTCACTTATAATTAGAGTCGAGCCGCAAGAATGGGCCACAAGACTACAAACAACTGGAATACTGAACCCGTTGGAGATCTCGCATTTTGGCAGAAGAGCAGAGATTAACATCTGCGTCAATTTATTGTTAAGTTGTGTCCACAGAGGATTTCTATGGTTGGATAGGACAGCGTCAATTGACACACAATTGATTACATGGATTACAGGATTACCATCAGCAAGGGAATACCCTCTACCATTGTTCACAGACAATGCATAGGGAAAACCCTTAGCAGAAAGAATGAAGGAAAAATACGACACATTCACAGGAGCGCGCAAACTAGACGTCGCAAGCATCAATGATGATACTGTAAGATTTGTGACACATGTGTTGGCTTGTAAGTTACTTATGAAATGTCACAAATATCAGGTGCTAGTAGGAGTTATAACATCGAAGAAGTGTGCAATAGGAGTGATTATGAACTGGGCAACATTTTTGGTGAATCGGTTTTTAACCGATTACAAGGAGGCACAGGAGAAAGGAATGAAGTTCCATTATGCATGGTTTGATAGCATTGGTTGCATGCAGGGAGCCAAAAGAGATGCAGTTCCTGGAGGGTATGCACAAACCATAATTGACAACAAGATATGTTTCGTTGTGGCATAGAGTGCACAAAAACAAACAGTTGGACAAAAACATCACCTTCTATGTCTACAAGGAGACAATCTGACAATGCATTGAGGATACACCACACATTCAACCACATATAGTGGAAGCATATAAATATATAGTGTGATTCAAGGCAGGACCACACCATATGTATGTTCAAGCAAAGAGGGATCTGACTCAACAATGGTTGTCGACACACTATAGGTTGACAGAACAGGACATCAACTAGATGGTAAACGACTGGGACGTGGAATGGAAAACCCCCATGACAGAAACAACAGATAAGGAGACACAAGAATCATAAAAGGATCAAGAAGAAGAAGAACAAGAATAAGGAGAACAAAGGAATGGTGAATGTGATACACATGAAATAGCACATCCCGTTGGAGAAAAGAGAAAAGAGCATCTGAAGGAGCGATCAACGCACAAGCATAAGAAGAGGAGAGTCTTCAAGGAAGTAGCCATCGAAGCCTTGACTGAGGATGACTTAGAGAAAATCTGGTATCAAGTGAAGGAAGTAAAGGAAGAAGCATTTCTACGAGCTATGAAGAAACATTAGGAAATTCACTCGAACGTGCAGGCGCAGATAGCCACACTACATCAGATTTTAGAGGCAACTAGGATAGCGCCAGTCAGAATGGCAGAAGAAGAATAGAATGAGAATACAACAAAGACGATAGAGTCAAAACCGACAACATCACATATACCATTAGCTTCAACAGAGCGTTGTATTATGAAAATATCAGTAGGGGGCATAGAGTTCTCCACAATAGAGATGCAGGAGCTAGTGCAGACATTAAGTCATATTAATTTAGTGTTGTCTCAGTTACCCATGAACGTGTTACACAGCTTGCAGACAAGTGTCACACAAGAAATTAAGTTGCGCCCATAGTCGACTTCTATGGAGTTGACCAAAGTGAATGAGGACAATGTAACACTGCATGCAGAATACAACAAACTAGTGCAAGAAAGGGATGAGGTTGTGTAGAGACAAGCAAGGTTGCACCATGTAGTATAGGAAGTATACAACAACATATCAAAAGTATACATGGAAGCAGATGCCCCATTGGAAGACTGATCCAGATTATTTTCGGCACGAAATGAGAGCAGAGATATAATAAAGAAATGCACAGAGATATCACAGATATTCCATAATATAACATAAATGTATTAGAGATGCAACCATAAACACATATATACAATAATACACGATTTCTATTAATGAAATAAATGTACAAAGACTATAAAAAACACAGAGTGAAAGACTCGCTAGAATGGTGGCAGCTTATCTTTGAGAAGAGATGTGACTGCTACTCCCATTCACAAGAAGATGATTACAATGAGTCTCTGAAGGCCGTTTTATAATAATCAGGGATGCCAAAAGCCCTAGACATCCAAAAACCTAACCTTAGAAGATGAAGCGCCAAAAGTCATGTGGGCCCCGTTTGGGTAAGTTAGTACATCAACTTCCCGGGGTTGTAACTTTTGCATACAATCTCCGTTTTAGGCGTATGATAGCCTGTTGAAAGGTATTGTCGAGGAGATTCATTTTAGGCATAATATCGAAGGAACTTTAATATTGCAAACTTGTTTTCCCAAAAAACATCGTTTAGGGCCTCAAAATGGCCCCGAAAGTTAAAACCTGCTAAAAATAGTAAATTACCAAAATTGATAGAAAATTGTTTTGAGCTATTTGGAAAAGGTGGGTGGCTACCGATATCCACTCGGATCAATCCTCCCTCCTTAGGAAGCAATGGTCTCCATTGCGTTGAGTGCCTGGGGGAGAGGGAGAAGCGTTTGTTGAATCTTCATCTTGGTGAGCTGCTTGCCTTACTGGAGAAGTTGTGTTGCTTAGCTTGTTGAAGGTTGTCACGAACATGTGGCTGGAAGGGTTGGATATTTTTAACTAGTCTGGTTACAAGAGATTCCTGTGTGCAGAAGGAATCTTTACACTTTGTTGCAATCTTGTCGACCTGCTTCTGTTGGATAGAAGGTGCTTGGGCCGAGGTTGTAGTGGTTGCAGTATCCTTTTGTTCCCCTTCTGGACATATTGTGAAGAAGCTGAATTTTGCAGTATGAGATACTACCTTTCGACATTTTTTAGGTGGAACAGTAGTCAGAACTACCTTTGGTATTCTGTAGAGATGACCCCCTAGAGAAACAATGACACTGCAGGGTCGAGACTCATAAACAACATGGTGTCTCCACATATATGGCTGGCCCAAGAGAACATCATAGACATCCAGTGGGGCAACATCACATAATACCTCGTCCTTGAAGGATTGGATGCCGTATGAAAATCGACACTGTTGGCTGACACGAAGATCTCGTCCTTAGCGAAGCCACCCGATGTTGTATGGCTGCGGGTGTGGTGTTGTTGACAATCCCAATTGTTTGACGACCTCTGCTGAGATGAGGTTCTTTTGGCTTTCACTATCAACAATAAAATGCAGCGGGGTCCCCTTCACCCACATCTGTGAATGAAAAAGGCACCCCCCCTCTTCAGGATATGTTGGTTCTTCTGGTTGAATTGTTGCGTCGCGACAATAGCAGTGGAGTCTGTGTTGATGATCTGTCTTTTACCATTATTTTCATAATCAAATTTTGAATCACAGTTCGGCTCCTTATCTTTGATCTCAACCACCAATGATTGTTTTGAGTGACATTCATCGGTGTTGTGCCAGGGGCTTTTGTGGAAATCGCACCATTTTTCGATGTCCTTCTTTGTCTTCCCGTGACCCTTCTTTTCATGTGGCTTGGACTGGTTTTTGGGAGACTGTTTGCTAGGGCCATCTTTGTCATACTTTGGTTGTTGCGAATTTGCAGACCCGAACTCCCGTTTATTCTGGTGCTTAAATTTCTGCTCGATTTTAACAACATATCGATAAGCAACACCGAGTGATGAGATGTCCAGAAAATCCATTTCAGTTTGGATGTATCTTTGTAGAGCCCCACGGTATTTCAGAACCAAATGTCGTTCAGAGTCTTTGATACCCAGCTTGGTGCACAAGGTATGGGAGGTATTGGTGAACTTTGGAACTATTTGGCCCCTCTCTTGCTGCAATGTGGTCCATCTCATGTACTGGTCCTCATACTTACTAATAGGATAATACTGTTCCTTACTGCATCCACAAAAAAATCCCAAGTGGGCTCGACCTCATATATTCCAGACTCCTCTGTGGAACTTTTCTCCTAGTAAGTTTCCCACCAATGTTTGACATGGGGGAGAGCCTTAAGGAGCGTGAAGATGATTTTTTCTCTGTCGGAAAAATTGTGAACAGAGAAATAATCTTCTAATAGATTTAACCATTTATCTAGGGCATCCGCATCTATCTGACATTCAAATATAGGAATATCAAAATTGACCTATACCTTAAAAGGTGAGGTGCCTCCAAAGTGGTCGCTTGATGAAGATGCACCTCATGCTATCGGAAGGCATTGAAGGATGTGGGAAAAATTCTCCATCATTTCGTCCCTCTGTCGCGTGAGAACTTGCTCAAGCAATAAACTGATAGGATCGTTTGCTCCGTCGTTTTTATTTTATTCCGCCATGGAGGGTTTCTTGGGCGTGCGAGAGCGATTGTCTTCAAGAGAGACAATCTCGAGACCCAACTTGCTATACTTGGACCTCGTCGGGGACATGCACTAAAAACCGATCAATAGCAGCCTGCTCTGATACCACTGATTCAGATTATTTTTGGCACGAAATGAGAGCGGAGATATAATAAAGAAATGCACAGAGATATCACAAATATTCAATAATATAACAAAAATGTATTAGAGATGCAACCATAAACACAAATATACAGTAATACATGATTTCTATTAATGAAATAAATGTACAGAGACTGTAAAAAATATAGAGTGAAAGACTCGCTAGAATGGTGGCAGCTTATCTGTGAGAAGAGATGTGACGGCTACTCGCATTCGCAAGAAGATGATTACAATGAGGCTCTGAAGGCCTTTTTATAATAATCAGGGATGCCAAAATCCCTAGACATCCAAAACCTAACCCTAGGAGATGAAGTGCCAAAAGTCATGTGGGCCTCGTTTGGATAAGTTAGTACATCAATTTCCCGAGGTCGTATCTTTTGCATACGATCTTCGTTTTAGGCGTATGATAGCCCGTTGGAAAGGTATTGTCGAGGAGATTCATTTTAGGCATAATATCAAAGGAATTTTCATATTGCAAACATGTTTTCCCAAAAAACATCGTTTAGGGCCTCAAAATGGCCCCAAAAGTTAAAACCTGCTAAAAATAGTAAATTACCAAAATTGCCAGAAAACTGTTTTGAGCTATTTGGAAAAGGTGGGTGGCCACCAATATCCACCTAGATCAAAGACTAGGTGATGAAGATCAGTGAAGCCATTCAGGGCTTCCATGCAAAGATTGTTGACTTGGAAGCTCGCACTACACCAAGTACTCCACCAAAAGAAAGAGAGCAAAGGGAGATACAATCATGACCACTGTGGAGAACATCAAGAGTTTGGATGAAGAATCTGTGAAGCTATATTAATAAAACACGCAAGTATGGGCTTAGTTGTTGGAGAATGCAGAGCTACAAACTTTAGACCATAGGTTACAGACTACACAGAAGATCAAAGACACAATGATCACTCTACTACCTCTAGAGAGAATGGCAGCCATAGTGGAGAATCAGAAGCTACACCAAGAGATAAACCAAGCCAGAGTTGAATAACAGACTCTAGTGCATAGCTCGAGCCGCTGCAGGAGGAAGCGTTCAGGGTGATCGAAGAACTTGCAACAACGCAAGGCTTGGTAAAACAAGCAATGCAAGATAATGCATAAAAGTTGAAGACCCTTATTACAACACAGACGACAGACGAGATTGTGGCACAAGAAGTACAAGCAAAGGAGAAGATCACAACTGCAAAGGAGACTTTTGTGAATCTCATTGTGACATTGAAGGGAGCACAACAGAAGGCTCGAGTGGCTCAGGATGAGCCACATGTGAGTTTTTGGGGCCTGTTGGGACAAGACTTTTTGGGACCAATTTTGGGAACTGCGCAGCGCGCGTAGAAGAAGGAAAAGCAGTTGGTGCATTTTCTGGACCAACGCGCACAAAGGAAGGAACACAGTTGTAATACATTATGTATTTTGGTCCATCGAAAAGGGCTAAGTCGTAATGCAATTGTGTAAATATGTAAGGGTATTTGGGTAGAAGGTAGCAAGTAATAGTGAAAGTGTGATAGTCGAGAGTGAATGATAGTAAGAAGAGTTAAGTATGCATTGCATGCACGAATGTAAGAGTGAAGAGAGATAGAGAGAAGGATGGGAGAATGACAAGGACACAATGTATGAGCGCAGTGCACATATTTTGTAAGAGATGATTATGAATAATATAAGAAGTCAATCATTGTGGGCATAGCCCATCTTGGGTGAACCATGTTAAATCCTGGTGTATGTGTGTTATGATGTGTTTATTGTTTTGTTTATTGCACGCATATATTTAATGTTTGGTTACTATGAATGGTTTACATGTTATGTTGTTTCTACGCACATGATAAATGGTATAATGAACTAATGTTAAGTGTAATGGTTATGATGAATGCTTCTCGTCCCTTCATGACCACGAAAACCTGGTTCCTGCAGTACCCATATATACCTCGGGTGAGACTTCGCCTGCTTGCGGGTGATGTCGAAAGGGTCGGTATCTTAGGGTTTTGATGGTGAGTTAATGTTGAACCCTTAGTCTGCCCATTGCACGCCAACATGGAACAAGAGAAAAAAATAGAGTTCTTGTTGAAAAAATAAGACTGCCATAACATGTGATAGAACAACCATGAAATCAAGCCATGAGAGCTCTGGGAAAAGACAAGAACCAAGATAATTTTATGTTGAAGTTGAGGGACATCAACTTGGACCTTTCCATGCACACACTGAATAACATTAGAGGGAGGATATTTCTGAGGGACTATTGAGCAAAGAAGGAAGACCTCCTTATGTTGCGTGGGGCATGTATTGTAGGTGCCAAGGACTGCTTTGTCTTAAAAAACTCAACAGTAAAGTATTGGTTTAGTAATATTCTTGCTTTATGAATTAAGAGACTGGCATGGGTATTATGCATTGATTATTCTCCCTATTGGTATCATAGCCCAGTTAGGGGGTGGTTTCCATATCAAAATACCTGCGGTTGGGTGGAAATAACGCACTCAAATGGGTGTTTAGTCTGCAACATTCAAAAGATAAGTTATAATTATGTTCTGGATCATAAATTTGTTTTTTTGAAATATTAAATAAATATTGTGTTGTTACCTCTATTGATTTTGTCATTGGTTTCTAAGAATCCTTGTAGATCATTATTTTATAGTTGTTGTTGAATTAAAAGTCACGGTTTGATTGTCTTTGTGGAGAGAAAATGTAAATATTACTTGTTAAATTTACACGCAATAACTTGTCTCTGTTCTTATCCCTGCAACAAAATTCCTTCCCTTGCTTTTGCTCAGATTTGTAATTTTATATTGATGATGGTTTGGTAGTCGCAACCGGGGTAATTTATTTTTATGACTAATAACCCACGTGCACTAAATATTCAAAGTGTAAATGATATTGTGGTAGGTTGGAGGTAAGTCTTGAGTTTATTTAATTATTGGTTTATCTCTCTCTTGCAAGTAAGTATTTTTCCAAGTGCATACAATATCATTCAAAACAAACCAATGACTATACCTTGGATCTTGATACAAGACAAACCCTTGACCTATACCCTAACCCTGATAGAATCTAGCTCATAGAAATGCCATATCCTTGAAATGAAAGTTGTCCAAAGGATCAAAGGAGCAGTCCCTTCTAAAGGCTCTCCAGGAAAGGTTGGAGGTGAAAGTCATGAGATTAAGATTTTTGCTTGCCAAATTTTTAGGTCACATGAATGGAGAACTAGGCACATATCCATACTTGGATCTTGTTAGAACATATAAACATGATGGTGCATTATAGCCATTGCCTGTAGGGTATTTTTGAAGTCATTCCATGTTCATTATGATGCAATAATATTTCAAAAGGCAAGCCTATGTAGGCATACACGCCAAATTCAGCTTTAACTTTCTCATCAAGGAATGTGTGGGGTTAACAACTCTCCAAGAGTGCATCAAAATTCATGTTTATATGAGAAGAACTAGTTTTGAATCTGATGTCCTTGTGGGGAGTCAGAATTCCCTTTGTACCCATGTATCATGTATGTTGAGTGTGGAGATATAATTATTGCACAATATTCATTTGACAAAATGCTTGAAGAAAATGTTGTGACATGGAATGCAATGATTTTTGGTTATTACCAAATTGGACATGTCAGTGAAGCCTTGGAACTCTCATGAAATGCAACCACAACTCGATTTCTTAGCATGCTATCAAAAGTGTCATTTTGTACCATCTGTAATGAGGAAAGTACTTTCATGTTTATGTTATTAAGCAAGGTGTGTGCACCCCTCTCATTAACATGTATGCACATTTTGGTAGCATAGAATATGTGAATGTGGTTTTAGAGTGTAACGAATGCAGGTTATGCCAAGTCTAGTTGGTTAGAGATTGTGTATGATTTTTTCAACAAAATGCATAAAAGCTATACAGCTTGATCGAATGTAGTGATTTCTAGTTAATGCATAAAATGGACATGGTAGTGATGCCTTTACACTCTTAAACAAAATGAAACTACGAGAAATGAAACCCAGTCCCGTGACTATGTTGGGTGTTTTTCCAACTTGTCTCCATTTAGCTTCTTTGCAACAGGGTAATTGGATCTATATCTATACAATGAGAAGTGGAATCGAGTTGAATGTTGCCCTTGGAACTACCCTTGTTAAGATATATGTAAAATGTGGGAACATTGAACTTGTAATTTTTTTTTTCTATAAAGCCACTAATCCATATGGATGTCAGTGGTGTCCCACCTATTCCAAATGGCTCATTTTGGCAGTTTTCCAATTTGGCAGTTTTTTCCTAGTTTTCAGGTCCCTAACTTATGGGGTCGTTTTGAGGCCCTAAACAATGTTTTTAGGGTTCACTATAGTTAAAATATAAGGAAAATTAGAGTTTAACAACAACATGTGTAGTCCTTGGATAGACCTTTCCAACGGGATATCATGCACCTAAAACTGAGATCATATGCAAAAGTTACGACCCCGCGAAGTTGATGTACTAACTTACCCAAACAAGGCCCACATGACTTTTGGTGCTTCATCTCCTAGGGTTAGGTTTTTTTAATGTCTAGGATTTTTGACATTCCTGTTTATTGTAAAAAGGCCTTCAGAGCCTCATTGTAATCATCTTC